>MU865982.1:0-196160 GCA_033296975.1 Podospora aff. communis PSN243 | reverse complement strand
GAGGCCTCTCCTCTCTTTCTTTCTTTTCCTCATGTTCTGCGTCTTCGTTGAATAGGTCTAGCTAGTTGCAACACACTACCTTGCCCGTTACAATAACAAGTCTGTCTTGCTATCTCGGCTAGTGCGTATATATACTAGGTCTTCGTCACACGGAGTTACTTTATACGCTGGTGTAATAGTACCTGTTAAAAAGGGTTAGTTTAGCTTTATGTAAGAGGATTAGCGTAAAGAAGAAAAAAGAGTAATAGAAGCGAGTTTTAAGAACACGCTTTTTATCATCGTAATTAAGGTTTAAGTAATACTGATAAAGATTTTATATAACGGCTGCCCGTAAGTTACTAGCGTATGTGATAACGATAGGAGCTTGTGATAACGATTACGATATGGAGTTCGGTAGAGAGGCCATCAGTTCGATTCGCGTTAGAAGCACTGCTTCAGGTACGTGCAGGGTAGAGCACGGTTTTTTTTTTTGGGCAGAGTAAAATCTGTATTAGACCCCATACTCAAGGTGAAATCGTTGCGGTGGTGAGGCTCTCCTTGTGCAGTTCAGCATTCGCCATTCAGCATACGCAGCCGAGTATGCCCAGTGCCGCTGCCGCTATGAGGCGTTCGATGCGGCAAAATACGGGCAGCGCATGCGGTGGTGGGAATCTGGGAGACCCCATGTCGCCGGCGTCGTCATGATGGCGTTTTTCAAGGGGCGGTCAATATCGGAGACGGCGGTGCTTGCTGTAGCGAGCCGGCTGAACCTGGTGTCTGGAGGCAGCGCAAGGGGAAAGGTCCCAAAGAGGCTGCAAGGCAATTATGGCTGTACCAGGCCCATCTCCCTATCGTATTCGTTCCTGTCTGAGGTCATAACCTTAAAAGTTATTTTGTCTCTGTGCGTCCGTGGTGCACCCGCCCGACACGACTCGAGTGCCGAGCTGAGCGTTGTTGGAACCGGGGGCAATGAAACGGCGCGCCTGTACCGTTTCCCCTCCCTAGCGTAGGGCTGGATCTTGAATCTCACTTAGACTACACGGAACTTTTTTATCTTGGAACATCAAGACGGGCTTTTCTGGAGCATGTTTTTTTTTTTCGTCTTATTCCCCAACTAGCACTTTTTGTCCCGAATAGAATTTCAACTGGAGGCAAGACAACCTCAGACTTACCAACCCTACGGTTCCCTCTCATGCTCCCTCTCATGCTCCCTCCCATGCGGCCGACATTTGCGACCTTGGTGACAATGCGCATCATCCACTCCAGACCTTTCCCTGCCCGTATCCCTCAACCCTCTCGGTGACCAACCACTCAGAACACAAACACCGAAACTGTCCGATGCTCACTCGACCTTCCTCCAACGGCCATATCGACAGCATTCCATTGCTCCCTCCCTCCAAGCAAAGAACACCACAATGAATAAACTCTCCGCTTCGGGATTTTAGCCCCTGGTGGCCTCCTCTCACTTGCTCCCGAACCGAAGAAGGCGGCCCATTATCCAGACCACTTCGCTCCCTCTGCGCCTTTGTACCGCTACTTTACTTGACCCTCTAGTTAGGTAGACCACACTGTAAAATGAATTATAGGGATCCAACATCGTAAAGGGAGAATTAAAAAAACACAAATTGCGATTGGTGCATGACGAGAAATTGCACGCCTCGCATCCAGTCACGTTTTTTTCGTATCCCAAGCCCCCATGAGCCACCTGCATTCTTTGCATTCCTCGATCCGGCCCGCCCGTGTGGCAGCTCGCAAAGCAAACGGGACGATTGGGTGATCAGAGGTTCAAAGGCAAAGCGGTTTCAAGTTAGGCAGAGCAGGCAGCGCTGGTGCGGCACAGTGAGGGGGGACACACCCCCTTTCATTCACTGCTGCTGCGCGGGGCACAGAGTCATAGTTTGGTTGGCAAACAGTGATCAAAACACGACGAGTACGGAAAGAAAATCGAAAACACGAGGTTGAGTGGTAGTCATGATTCATCTTTTGCTTCCATTTCTACCCGAGCCAAGACAGGCAACGTGCACATGATTTGCTGTTTCATCAGCGTGCGTTTGTACATTTGCGTCTAGCTAGGTACGCAGCCAAGGTACCCAAGGTAGAGCTGGTAGTCAAGGTATTCAGTTCCATCATCCAAAGGGAAGCGTGCCCCAAGCCGAGGGAAGATCATTGTAAGATATAGACATCATGTCTTCCAAGCTGCTGTTCTCCAAAAAGTGAGGAGATACTGGTATCGAACGCAAATGCCAGCTCCCAAAATCCAAGCTTGCACCCCCATCCCTAGCCGCTTTTGCGCGTCATGAAGTGAAGTGTGGTCATGATAAGTAGGTACGTAGCCAAAGAGACGGCAAGAAAACACCATCCAGCTCGCGCCGGAACCCCATAATAAAGAATAAAAAAGGTATCGAACAGTCATCATTGTGCAGCATACACATGCTCTTGCACTCGTGTTTGTTGCTGCATCATTTGCTCGCATGCTTGTCGGGCAACGCGCTCGCTGTGGTGGTTGTTGAGGTCTCGCGGTTGTGCCCGGTTGCTGCCATCGTCGTAGCTCATGTCCACCACCTCGGGGCTCAAGCTGCTCTCAGCCTTGATCTGTTTGTTGAAAATCTGATCGAGGTACTCGTTCTCCTGCTCCGAAGTAAATGCAGGCGCAATGCTGGCCTCGTCCATTATCTCAAAAGGGGTGTGGCGAGCAGCCAGATGTTGCGGGTGGCCTTGGAAGGTCTGGTGCAGACCGAGACCGTTGGACCAGTCACCCATGGCCCTCTGAATGTGTTGGTGGCCCTGGGACGCGCGACGTCGCGCCGCCTTGTGTTTTCTCCTTCGAGTTCCGCTCTTGTCGTCCAGTGTCGGCTCCTCCACGCCCAGCTTCACCAGCATCGCCTCGATATGCTGTGGTTTCCAGTCCCATACTCTGCAGCCGCCGTTCTCCTTCATGCGGGCCAAAATGAGCTGGTATCGCTTCTCCTCGTAGTATTGGTGAGCTTCTCTTAGACGCTCAATCTGTCCCCAAAGTCAGCTTACTGTCGAATAGGTTACCAGCCAGTCAATCGTGTTTACCTCGCGTTTGGGCCATACGCCAAACTTGGCCACAGCGCGTGAAACCTTCATCTGAAGTGCCGCCTTCTCCCAGTTGCCTTGGTGCTTCTCCGAGTATTTCGCCTTCATCTCTTCCCACATTCCCTTGCCTTTCTCCGAGATGAACTCCTTTCGTAGCTGAAACAAGTACTTGTCATCTTCGGGCGCATCGTCTCTAAGCGTGAGCTCCTCTTGGTCCTCATCATCCCCAAACCCGCCTTGCCCGTCGATTGAACCGACTTGAGGCGTCCCCTTTGGCGTCCGCGATGGCTTCCGCACAGGCGGGACCTTTTTTCGGATCCCCCCTGACGATCTGTGAGTTGGCCGGTGGTGGGAGGTATAATGCGGGATGAGCATCGACGGATCGCCCCTCAGATCCTCAATTCTCGGTGAGGGCTCGTGACTGTAGGCTGATTGGTGCGGTCGCGTTAGTGTGGACGGCGGTCCCGAGGGAGGGAGGTGGTGGTGCATGTGAGACGGCGCGCTGACGGGGACGTGGGTTGGCTGCTGTTGCTGTTGTCTCGGAACAAACAGTTCTGGGTCGAGCTGGACGTTCGGGTACTGGTAGCTGTGAAATGGGTGGTGTGAAACCTCTGGCTCATTGCCGCCCGACACGGTAAAGTGGCCGAGGTACGGGTCGATAGGCGGCGGCACATCCACCTTGGGTGACGATGGGTGATGGCTTCCCGGAGGCGAGTGAGCCATGTAGCTGGCCATGTCAAATGCCGGTGCCTCTGAGACAGGATGGACTGTCATGGGTGAGGAGCCCTGACTGCTAGTATTTATATCGTACGGACCCTGACCGTAGTACATCTTGGAGGTATTGGGAGGAGTTGGTATCTGTGCCCCGGCAGCGGAGCTCTGAGACTGGTGATAACCCCTCATTGGTTTCGCCGCCTGTCTCGGCTGGAGAGGAGGACTTCCAGCACTGGAGACCGGTGTCAATAAGGTAGGGTCTGCTGCCGCTGGGTAGTTAAACGAGGACACGCCCGAGACCTGCTGAAGACGTGAGTCACTGCGACCCCTCAAGACGAGGAGATTTGAATGAACAGGAGGCTGGTGGGGACGTACGGCACTATATGGGTCCAGCTCGGGGGTGGTGTAGGCACCCGTGGAGGCACCGCTGGAGCAGGAGGTCGAATCGCACAGGGAGTCCGCCTGGACACGGTCGGTGTGGTGCGGGCCTGGCGAGAGATAATGGGTGCTGACCATGTCGGCGTGTATACGAAGACTCGATGAGAGTATGAGAGAAGGAGAGCCGCCGCGCGAGTCCTCCTTGCGTCTCGACACAGCGAGCCGTCTTGCCGCGTGAGCGTATGGGCTGCCTTTTGTTCGCCACCGGTTTTGGGATCGACACGACCAGAAGGACAAGACGACAGAACGATACGCCCGTGCCTTGAACCACACAAAGGTAAGGGGGGCCAAAGGAGACGGGAGGCTGTCTAACCTTAAAGCCTGGGAAGCGAGTGCGGCGTAGGTGACATATGAGACGGGAAGAAGTGAGAGTGTCGAAGAGCAGCTGACCGTACACGACGGCGGAGTTTCTAACTATATCACTACAGGTGAAGATGAAGGTGGGAAGTGAGTCGAGGTGGGCCCTTGTTATGAAGTATCTCTCTCTCTCTCTACCCTGGACGAGGAAGCTTCGAAGAGCCATGGCATGCCATGCTCGCCCACAGGGGGCCTGTCCACTTGGGCAGGCAGGGTAGAGGGTCGGGGCCGCGTCTTTGCCCCGGCTTGCTGTTCGTTGTGTGCAGGGGGGGAGGGGTGGGGAGGGGTGGAATGAGAGAAGGTGAGGATGAGGAAGAAGACGAGGGGGGAGGGGGGTCGATCGTACCCAGGAGGTACAGTACATGGTACCTGTCCCAACGTGTCCCAGTGCCTGCACGTTAGCCGCCGAGCTACCTGGTGACTTTTCTTCAACGGTGCCGTGACTGGGCCGCTTGGGTCGTTTGGGGTCGTTTGGGTCGTCTGGGCCGACGGCTCTGCGGGCTCTGGGGAGCGAGCCCGCCGATGCCTAGCAGAGGGGGATAGCAGGAGCTAGGCAAAAGGGAATATCGCAGAGTCGCAAGGGCGACAGCAATGTTGACGGTAACCTCTGGGCTGCCTGCGCGGCCTATCCGGGCCTCAGTCACGCCGCGAAGTGCCGGCAAAACGAGAGAGGTTTTGCGGGTGGGAACGAGGCTTTCCTAGCGACTCGACAGGGGTGAGGAGCAAAGCGATCCAGAGCAGATATGCACTGCTTTTCGGCAGCGGCCGCACTGGTCGAGGCTTTTCAATGAAGTGTAGGCACCTCACTGGGGCGGTGCTCCAGCAGCGTGCAAATGACAGATCTTGACACGCCATAGGGCCGTTCGCCAGACTGTGATTCCAGGCGCATCGCAGCAGACTCGATCCATGACCGAGCGACACCCGCTCCACGTGCCTAACTCGGGTTCGGTCTGGTACGGTATAGCTCCGCGTGCTCGAGTGGTCGCGGGAACGAGAGGCAGCTTGCGGCTTTATCTCAGGGAGGCATGATCCGGGAAATAGGAGATGAGAGAGAGGGAACTCAAATTCCCAGGGCGTGGCAGCAGGGAACTGAGCGGGAGATGCGGACAAGAGCGGGATCTGCGCTGTCTGGGAGGGCATGAAGCGACACGGCGATATGTTCCCCAGGGTCGCGGAACGTGCCCGGGCATCCTCCTCACCATCAATTCATACTTACCGTCCCCTCTCGCTCAACTTTGGAGCCAGCAAAGGACCGCAGCCCAGAGCGCATGCTTTCGAGGCCGTGATAAAAAGGCGGAAGGGCTTTGCAGTTGCAGCCCGATTCTGCCACTCAACTGTCCTGCATCAGGTGCTGAGCGGGCGGGGAAGCAGAGCGCAGAACAGAAAACTTGACGCTGGCAGTATGCTCGACTGGGGACTCATGGTATGAACCGGATGAACAGCCGGCCCAGGTGAGAAGTATCCGTCTGCGCGCGTCCTCGGTTGCTGCTCCGCTACGTGTGTGTTGTGTTGCAGTGTCACGAAGGGCAGTACGAGTTTACCGTGTGCGTGGGGACCTGCGCATTGCTTCCAGGTTCGGGTCGTGGGAGGATTCAGACGGGTGGGTCTGCCAGTGTCTTGCCAAGGCCCCAGAATGTGTGGGGCTAGGGACCAGGGGTGATCTGCAGGCAAGGGGGTGGAGGGGAGGCTTCTTCTGGGAAGGTACACCCCAGACCACCAAGCAACTCGCGGGTCCAGGTACTGTGACAAAAAGCCGGAAGACCTGGCTGCGGTGGGTGGCAGGCTCGTGAAGGTCGGTGTCTGGCCGTGCAGCCCACAGAGCTCGGGAAGGGAGCCTCGTCCACGCCACACCCACGACCGAGCAGTCGAAACGGCCAGATAGCCGCCGGTTGGTTCCAGATGTGCAGTGGGTGATCCCGAGGACGTGGGATAGACGCCAGCAGCAACACTCTCAGGCAGCCCAGACTGAGCTGCCAGCAGCAAACACCACCACCTCAGCCCGCACACAGCAAATGGAGCCTCGGCAAACAGCCAGCAAACATCATGGATGCCACGGCGAGCCATCGCGCAACCATCAATCTTCCCAGGCATTTTATGGAGCATACTGACCTCCCCAAGACAGTTAGATGACCCGCCCTGTCAGGGATCTCGTCGGCATGAAGACTCAGCACTTAAATACCTGAGCGTGGAGACTGCAACCCGACGCCGCCTCCGCCTCCGCCGCCGCCAAAGCCCGCAAAATCCGGGCGTGCGGGTGGATAGGAGACGACAGCGTGGACCGACCGTCAGGAATTCGGGCTAAATGCTGAGAGGCGCAAAAACAAAAAAGAACCACGAAGCTATCTTGGCAGCATCGAACTCTGGTGCAAAGTTCCAGCAAAGTTCCCAGCGAGGCCCTTTTCCTTATCAGCGCCATGCCCGACCGCCGGTTATGTTGTGCTTCACGGCGACCACGGCTGGCTCGCTCGCTTTCACGCTTTCGCGCGCTCGGTCTGTCGCGGATTCGATTGGCCGAGTTGGCACGGAGCAGCAGAGAGGCATCGGCCCCCAAAAGCCTTCTGGCTTCTTAGAAATCAGATTCCCCGGTGGCAGATGGGTGTCAGCACAGGGCATGCCACACGCCAATTGCCGGGCAGGAACGGAAGTCACCGGAGGTAAGCTATCGATCAAGCAACAGCCCTACCGATCGGCCTCGGTGCGTGATGAGCCACTCAGCGGGCCCCAAAATGTGCGCTACCTACCCACGCACCAGTGACCAGCGACGGTGCGACCCCCATGGCCGGTGGTGCGGAAGGCGGAAACAAATTTCTTGCCGGAAACACAACTGGATGCCTATTCGTCCGTGGGTCCCATTCCCTCGACCTCCATTTTCGTTTCTGCCCCGTTCGAGGCCAGAAATGCCAGGCAGCCGGACCGGAGACGGCGACCCTGCCGCTCTGTTTGACGAAACAAAGAGATCGAGGCAGCGCCGACCACCGGCCGACCGGCCATTCTGGCGCACCGACCGGAATGCGAGGCCAAGCGAAGGCGGACAGGCTGAACGGCGATGATCGAGCGCCGCCAGGTCGCCGAATGTGATGGGCAGAGCGCCCTGGCTGCCGGGGAGGTGTCTTGCGAGCCACAAACGACAGCGCCGGGGATGTGGGGAATTGAGAAGGGCAAAAGTCCCTGCTGCTGCCGCGTCGACTCGCAGGAAACCATTCCTCATTCAGATCCAGGATTCGCAACGTAACTCACCCGCCGCTTATTGTCTCCGAGCTCAAGCGGAAAGCTCCCATACGCTTCCTCCCAAATATCCACACCAACATTATCAATGTGGGTGAGTGGATTCTCAACTTTGCTGGTGCAATGAGCTTGATGAGTCGGTGGCACAAGTGCGCTTAGGGCGACATTAGGGCCTTGCAGCTCCGGGCCTGCCAATGAGAGATGGTCTTCTCAATGAGGCCCTCGCAGGTTCTGCGCTTGCGCTCGTTCACGCGAGCCCCGGCGAAACATCACTCGGCAGAGTAACACGGAGGCCGAAGAGGCACTCGGCGACAGCGCGGCAACTGTCATTTGTCGAGACGCGATGGGAGGTGCGGAGGGGGCTGCTTTCTGTCACACTGCTAACCCTTTTGGCATCGGCATCGCTGCTCGATTGTGTGTTTTCCCGCATGCGCGGCAATGCAATGTGGGAGTCCAGTTTTTCACCTCTCAGGTTCGTTTGCAGACCTCCTCCATCACGTTTCCATGCCACATCACAGCAGGACCTTGTGCGACGCCACAACCCCCTGAGCTGAGACTCAGTTGCCATCATCTTTTGTAACACCGTCGAATCTCAAACACCATCCTCAACACACCTCCAAGAAACGGCGGGCTCCGCCGGCGAGGCTACCTGTTATCTGATATGCCGTCCCGCAAACTGTTCCTGACCGCTTCAGAGGCTCCACGCAGGCTTAAAAACTAAAAACAGCAACTCGCTTGAAACGGTGCCTGGCGTGAGCGCGACGACCGCTTGTGGGCACTTCCTCAAGCGGGTCTCGCAGCCCCACAATGGCGAAATTGTCGGCAGGCAGATTGGCCCAAGCGAAATCCAATCACGGTCGCTACCATCTCGCTGGGACGCGCTATCCCCGCCTCGGACGGGTTCTGCCTCGCCATCGCAGAGCCACTGGACGAGGCTTGTTAACGGGGGACTTCCGGGCCCGCGGATCCCGGGCGCGGTCGCCTGCGTCCAGCGACAGCTAGGTACCGTCCCTCGGTAACATGGAGGTCCACCAAAACGGCTTGGCGTGGCCCGTTATTGCCGCCCACCACCGCGCTTATAGGCGACGGAGATTGGCTGCAAAGGCGAGGATCTGCTTGCGCAACCAACGCCAACGGGCAAAATGGGCAAAATGCCAGGAACAGGCCACATGCTACAGGCTACAGGTTGCACCAGTCCTCAAAAAGGGAAATGCGATGTTTTACAGGCCAACCTACGCAAGCGGCGTGGTTGACCGAGTGTGACGGAACGGCGAAGGTGAGGCAGATTCGGGAGAGGGATCAAAGGGTCGAGAGAGTTGCGTCATCTCAGCAAGAAAACAAGCACCCAAAAACCACTTTGCGATCCTCCGTGTGGTGACAAAGATGCCGTGTGGTGAGGAAAACCCCCTGGCAATCGGGGAAGTGTCGGCGGGAGTGGGGTGCAGCGGGCGGAATTCAGCGCGCCTTCAATTGCAGGCACGGTCCCCTTTTTGACACCAATGCCCGCCGGGGCGGAATTCAGTTCGGAAAATGTGGCCGAAGTTCGGTGACGCGACGACGGTTCGGGAATATGCTAAGCTATCGTGATTTATGGTTATCCCGACTTATACAGAGGTGCGTCTCTCCCAAATCCTAATTCCCTACGCTACTGCCTACTTTACGCAGCCCCTTCACGTTGTCACGGTAGGATCGGCCTACTACAATAGTAGGTGCAATGGTGTGGTACGGTGCGAAGGTAGGTATCCGTTGTCAAGTTTAAGTTCCACTTTCCACACAGGGGCTTTGACATGGCTCCTCCGCTGCAACTCCGTTTTCCGACTTACACCTATTGCGTCAGTATTGGATTTCGAATCGTAAGAGGCCGCGAAGGAGACGCAATAGCGATAGCTACAGCGGGGCACCGATAAATGATGGAACGGCGGAATGGAACGATGCTTGCAGCGGCGCAGCAAGAGCAGCACATCCATCTCCATTCTTCTGCGGCGGGATCTACCCCTGTGACGTTGCGAATGCTGAGGTGGGTGCCGGGGCCAGTTTCGTCACCGCATTTCGTCTTTGAGCCGGATCTCTACAGCTCGAAAAGATCCTCTACAAGTCCCCTCCAATATGGTACTTACATGCTATTCGCAACCCGCACTCGCTAACAGCAGCAATAGAAGTCCCCGGAGAGCGCGGAGCAGTGGATAGGAAGATAGCTAATGCACGCAACGCCCAGCGTCAGCACCAAAAGTTCCCGGGCGGCCCGTGATGATCCCAAGAGACGGGCTGCTTCTGCTGGTGTTGCCAGCGTAATCTTGAGCTTCTGCCGACACCTTGACGCATCGAGAGGTCGGTTTTGACAAATCCAGAAGAGTGTCCCGTCTGTTCCACCACTTGCGGGACAGCAACAGGACACTTGCGGTAGTGTCCCCGCCGGATTCGCCTCCCCGGCACTCCCCCTCCCCCTTAGCTTTTTCCCGTTTTGGGGTCCAAGGCGCAATCCCATTCGCTGGCGACCGGCCCCCCCCCCCCTTTGATCCCTCTGGTTGAAGTCGTTGCAAATTCCATTCCTCCCCAAAATTCAGCCACCGCACCCACTGAAGCCCGCTTCCTCCCCCACCACCTAATCCTTCCCCAAATGCGAGGACCTTGCAGGACGATCTGAGGGAGCTGTGCAAAACATCGCGCCTGATAGGGCCAGCTCAAAAGGGCGCCGCTCCGTCCGGGGCATCTGACAGGTGCCTTGAAGCGCCCTGGGATCCGTGCATAAGTGCCGTAGCTTCTCGGGATCTTTCCGCTCAACCACTGTCAGCGCGCCGCGTTGAGCTCTCTGCGTGCCCGGGTGCCGAGAACATGGTGTCATGGTCGATTGCAACCTGCAAGTCGACCGACGCGACAACGACACTTTCGTGACGCTAGCCCCCAAATTCGAAGCCCACGCGCATCCACACTAACTGCTGTGTGGTGCCCTCCTGCCACCGGCGGGACACCGCCAATCTTTCGTAGGAATACCGTCTTCATCCGCCCTACGCATAGCTCGCCTCGGCGCCGCAACTAACGTCGTACGGCCGAGATGCCTCCTCGAAACCTAACCCAGTTTCGTATTCGTACCACTCTTCAAACCCCCCAAGTGCGCAGCAAACCCTAACTCGTGTTGTTCAAGCCCTTGCGGGTTATCAGGCAGCAGAATTAGCTGTCTTGAGCCCGTCCAGCGTCAACGGGAGCCAGTTGATCCAGTTCTTCGATATGCCGACTGGCTCACACTTGCCCCGATGTACGGACCCGTATGTCGGGGTGTCACTGTGATCAGTGTCGCCTCCTCACCAGCTCGGTGTTAGTTAGAGTCAGGTTGGGTCGGCTTGCACCCAAACTGTCCCATGGAAACCGTCTGGACTGGCACTGTCTATCACCCTCTCCCAACGCCTTGCTGTCTTTCCCGGTAACCTGGGTCACTGTGAAGAATTGTGGCACGGCCAACGAGTCGCTGGGTTAGACACCCCAGTGGGAACCAAGCAAAGCTGGCTCCAGAGGATATTTTGGAGCCTGGTGCCTGGGAGATCGGACCAACGTAGCCCTATGGCGTATAATTAGCTCAAAAACAACAACATGCCGTCTCGTCGGGCACCTGTGATGCTTATTATGGGCACCCCGCCTCGGCCCGCCATACGGCTCGCTCTCATCAAACCGCATCAACAGGATCTTGAGGGCTTCACGGATACCCTGTTCCCCGTCCCTGGAGAGAGGTCGTGGCACCCTACCAGCAGGATTCTTCGCCCATTTTGGATGCGTCGGCCGCCCGTACGCTCGGTTCAAAAGGGGGCGTTCCAACCCTGGCGATTTACCTGGCTTGGTACCCCGTTGTATTTTGCCCAGTACCAACCGTGTTGTAGGGCCGAAGAGCGCGCAGTGAAGATGGATTTCTGCCGTGCAACGACTGCCGTGACCGTCCTTGCTCCAGTCAATCTTCATCCTCCTCCTTTCCCTACCACCCGGCAGCGGCGGGCAGGATTCGACTTGACGCAGCTCGAGCCCAGACCCGCGAGAGACTTCCATAGTTGGCATACTATGGACAAAGGAGACAAGGGACGACTCAGCGAATACTTCACGGGATTTTGGTTGTCCGCCACTGTCTCCTCTTGATCTCGTAGCTCCGAGAAGGAATCTATGTAGCGCACCATGAGGCCAGTCTCGTCTCGTCTCCCCTGGTTGCAATGCTGGCGACAACCAGGCGCTGTTCAACGCTTGAACACGAGCCAGCCCCTTTTTTGAGCGATACCCGTATCCTTGCCTCTCTAGAGAAGCCATCGTTTCTCCATCTTGATGTTCTGTAGGGGATGGCTGCGGAAAATGAATGGGGTTTTCGCATTGAGCAACCAGGGGGCGGCGATGCGAACGCTGTGTCTGATATTCACAGCCAGTTGAGAAAGAGATCGCCGTTGCGGAGGAAGGTGCCGTGATTGTCCGATGAAGACGACCGAGTTGGTGACTCTTGCTCATTACGATGGCAATGCGACGATGCAGCACCGTCGGCCCGGCTGCTGTCGTCGACCCGTTTGAGAGAGAAGAAAATCGATTTCGCCACAAGGGGCCTGCCTCTCATTTCCTGGCCCATATAGCTGCTGCAACCTTGAATGCAGGATGCTTCGAAGCCGCGGGGACTGGTAGGGTGCCAGGTGTCTGTTGGCGGCATCAGCGCGCTTGTCGGCGGTCTATCTCCAACCATCTCGTCTCCGGTTCTTGTGTGGCGCTTGGGAGACAACCAACATGCAACGTGCATCTCTCCCAGCTCTTCTTCCCAGCCTACCATAGCTCGCCGACGAGCCCAAGGATGTGGAGTATGCACTGGGCTTCGAAGAGGAAACCCAAAGTCGTAAGCGCGCTTGTGGAAACGGGTCGTAACAACGTGGCGGGAGCCGATGAGGGAGATCCCCGTCTCCCTTGATGCTGCTGCGTGTTGCTCAGTGCAAATACAGCTCGCGGCTAGAGTTGGCACTGGCCAACGTGCAGGAGGCTCATCGCTCTTCTTTGCTTTGGCTCGATCCGCGCGGGAGTACTCCTATGGTGCCACTTTATCCCTTTCACCCGAGAGTAAAGACAAATTTTGCGATGAGCCGATTGAAGGCACTCCGGGCAGACAGACTGGAGACTGTGGGGAGAGGGGGAACGATAGCCAAAGGACAAAATCTTCACATGGACTTGGTGATAGTAAGTGACCAGACGTCTCAATGCAGCGAATGAGATGCAGAGATCGGGTCTGGGGGGTCAATGAGGGAGCAGCAGGTCCCCCGCACCAAGTGGCAAGATGTGGACCATACCTCATCATTGCGGGAAGGAGTGCTCCGTACGCTTCATCGCAGCGATACAGTAGCCGCTGCTTGTTCCCGGCCTGTGTACGGAATGAGGAGGCCAGATCCCGGGCTTCGAGCGAGGAGCGTTGAAACGCGCCTCCTCCCGCACTGGGTTCGGGATCGGTGAAAGCGATGTTTGCCGACTTGTTCGTTTGCGTCGGAGATATCCTCACCTTGCGCCGTCGCACCTGCCTTTGGCAGTGAGCCTCCCGTCGGACGCCGTGCTTCGGATGCGGCACGTGTGCGGTTGAGGCGTGGTTGTCATCCCAGTGCAACTGCCCTGGATTGTCGTTGTTGGGACTTGAGCATTGTTCTAGAAGGCCTTACGTGGCGTAGAGGAGCGGATGAGGCAGAATCGTCAGGTGTGTCGGTGGTCGCGCAGCCGAAAGCCGACCGACCGGACCTCCAGCTTGGACTTGGACGGCCAGGTCAGAAATCGGCCGTGACTTTCAATGTCTTGGAGCAAACCCCCGAGAAAGCTTTCGGAGATCACTGATGAGGAACGTAAACATGAAGGCACGCACCTTGCCCACGACCGGTGCAAACACCAGATGCGCCTCCCAGGAAGGCCAAGTTCTGTCAATGCTAACCCGGCCCGACCAGTTTGGCCAGTCAGCCTACTCCCCAAACTCCGCAACTCCGACTTGAACCATCCCACCTTGCAACGCGTCAACTACAACATCGCTTGTGAGCCGTGATTTCCAGAGGGTAATGTGGGTCCGGTCCAGAAGCGGTTCCATCGCATCGAGGGACTCCCAGTCAACTAATCCGTAGGTATCTTGCTCTTGGAAAGGGTCGGGTGGTGGGGGATCAGGTGAAATTTGTCATCGATCTCGAACATTTTCGTCCTCGCCCCTGTCCCTGCCCCCTTGCCCTTGACTTTGCCCTGTCCTTGCACTTCCCAGGTTGATTGCGCGTTTTCCAGGACGACGCCGCACCTTGTCTGTCACCTGCCGTCTGAAATCAGCTCACGGGGGACGAGTGTGAACATGAACGGCAAACACCATCTGGCGGTGGGCTCGTGTGTGTCGAAGTCTTGGGGGGCGGTCGCTGGCATTGCGGAATACAGGCCTCGGTGGGTGATGATGAATGGCCAGGCGTGTCATTGACCAGTAAAAAGTCGATGCTAGGCGCCTCGGGGCAAATTCACCCATTCGCCGCACACTTCCAGGGCCGTGGGAGAGCATCTCGAGCTTGCGGGGATGCAATGACAGGCATTGGCACTGGTTCCCCAGGACACGGGAATGGCGGGAAGGGGGGTGGTTGTAGCAAAGTCGGTGTACCGAGTACCTCCGACATGAGGCGGGCATCTTTCATCCTTGGACATCGACGCCCAAACTTGTCCTGTCAAAGGTTTCAGACGGACTGCTTTCAGGTTTGCGCGCGCGCGCGCAACCCCACACGTCCTTTCGCGAATTATGAAATTTGTGAAGATTTGCGGTGCGGTCTGGAGGAACCGACCCCCCCTTCCCCTCCGCTTGCATCCATCCCACTGCTCCCGTGGGACGGGCGGCCAAGAAGGAAAGCCTCGGCCCCATCTCCAAGTTCGCCTTCATCATCCAGTGTAAGCCATCGAGACGTTTGCCATTTTATTTCGACTTGAGCACATTGTGGTCGTGCCTCTGCGGCCATGGCGGCCCCAGCCAGATGGCCGGGTCCTCTGCCCCTCGAGCGTTCCTACCTAGCGAAAGCCGGCATCGTCGTGGGCCTTGAATTGGGCCTTTGAGGTGCTCCTTCCGCCGCCACGCCATGGATATGGTGGAGAGACGCCGAAATAACTTTTACCTTGCCCTTGTTTCGTGCAGTCGCTGCCAGGCACGTGGTGCGCTCCGAGCACACCACACTGCACCGCCACCCTGCCGAAGCAACCGAGGGCGGGCGCTGCGTCTCTTCACACATAACCCTGGTCTTGCAGATAGGGACGCGCAACACTGGACGAACGCCATGGACGACGTGCTTCCAGGCTGCTATCAATCCAAGATAGCTCGTTTCTAACCTTAGCTCGCCTGCCCCGCCAAATCGAGCCCGCAATGGGTGCTGCTGCCCGCTCTCCTGCCCTACGAAAAAGAACTTCCGAACCCCGTCCCCGTCTCCGGGGCAGCTGGAGGGCAGTTCCGCTGCCTGCCTCCCATACAGTTGTCTCGATGTTACCTCCGCGCTGTTCCCGTCATGCTGCAGCAGCTGGCCGAATTGAGCATCATGGGCGCTCGCTGGAATGCACGGGTCTCCACATTCAATGAAGAAGCGCTGTGCCGCGTCCTCGCTCAGGCAGAAGCCGCAACAAAACCTAATAGGCACTGAACGGCAGGCCGTGAGCGGAGTACCGCCGGCCAGCAGCAAGAGGGGCACCTGGAAATTGAAAGGGGAGGCAGCAAACGACTCGGGCCCTTCCGCGCTGGAACTCGACGGTGCAGTGGAACATTGCTGCAGGCCCGTTACCATATTTCAAGGAGGTCAAACGTCTCCTTGACAAATACGGTCGATATATTGCGCACACCATTGTCTCAATGCAGAAAACACCACGTCCTTGCAGATGGCGGAGGGACCCAGGACTCCGGGGCCATCCCGCGCGGTCGGAATTCCTTCAATTGCCGCCTCAAGTTCCACCTGGAGTCTGCGGTAGGGAAAAGGTATGGTTGTACGGAGCACACGAGGGGCACCTACCCGCACAACAAACGGTTCCGTAGTCCGAGACCAAGTTCCGAGACAAGCCCGGCATCGCGGCTCTCCCTAAACGAGACAACAGTCTTGCTCAGCCCAGCCCAGCGCTGTGGGATTTGGTGATGCTGCACTTGACCGATTCTGGGGTTCCGCGCTGCGCATCACCCCAATCAATCCCCTGGCTGAGCGATAAGGTAGACACATCCACGATGCTCGTCTGCCGCGCCACCCGTCCGGGTCGTTGAGCCTTCCGACTCCCACGCGAACGCCATCGCCAACAGTGGCTCTCAGCAGTGAAAGACAGGCGTCCGGCAAGTGGGCGATGGTTACACAGGCAGCACTAGAGATGCGGTTATGTACGGGTCCGAACGCCAACCTCAATCCTTCCGTTGCGCTAACGACACCACCAAGCTCTAAAGTCCCCTTCACTGACAGACAACAAGGGCAAAATCCCTTATTGTCACCAATACGAATCATGAAGCTGGGTACCATACGTGTCCGCAATGGCTTCCGGTCAACATCGGGTAGTAGCAAGTTCCGTTATGACAGCGGCAAGGACTCTCCACTAACAGGCTGCACCAAGCTTCCAGGTTCGAAGCTGTCTCCGCAGCAATCGGCTTAGTGGCGCTTCAACGGGCGTCCAGGTTGCACAAAGCCGGCATTCTCACGTTGGCCACATATTCCCCTAAGCTGTGCAGCGGTGCCAGTGCTGAATCGGATCAACCCCGTGGCTGCAGAGTGCCTGGCCAGATTTGGCCTGATCGCTCAGCCTGGAGGAACCGTGGCACGAAACATCGCGGCCCGCAGGTCTCGCAAGAAGGCCAACTGGCCTACGCGTCTCAACACTTGCAGCAGTAGACAATTTCAGACCCTACCGGCTGTGGCAGTTGGCTCTTGGAAGTCGACATTGCACTATGGGACGATTATTTCGCTCCTTTGCCGTTTGCTGGCTAAAGATCTTGGAATGAGATGGTGAAGTGGTATGTTCCCCCCTTTTTTGCAAACTGCCCTGTGATTAGATACTCGAACTCGCTGATGGCTGAAAGCCAAATACACTAACTTTTGATTCCTCCATCCACTCTTTCGATCCGAGCCTGATCTCTGTCTCCCTAATCTCCTGACCCCCTTCCATGCGTTGATTCCGCGGTCCGTCCGCCCGTCCTTGATCCTCATTATTTGCACCAGTATCCAGCCTCGACAAAGTAGAAACAATAAGGGGTATTTCAATGTAAATAAGTGCAGTGAATAGAAACCTGAGCTCCAAACAAACCGCTTGGCTTCGCGCTGTCGCTGTCGCTGCAGCAGCAGTATATAGCAGAGAGAAAAAGCCAGTGGTAAAAATTGGTCCTCTTTACTCCTCCGATTTGGGCGTCTCACTTGAGTGCGTCCTAAGCACCCTCGATGGGCTGGCCAAACGTGTAGTTGAAGTCGAGCAGTCCATCCAGCATCCAGTTTTGCGGGTCCCACACGTCATACCCTGTTTCGTAGCTCAAGCCCAGTATGTTAGGTTGGCTAGCCGCCAGGGACACGCCGCCTGGAGTGAGCGCTCCATTAGAACTCCCCAGACCAAGTGTCGCCGGAAGCGGTTGCGACGGCGGTGCCAGCGTGCTGTCTAGGTGAGTGGACGATGCTGATGATTCATTAGCTGAATCGGGGTTTGTAGGTTGCTTGAGGGCTACCAAGGTTGTCTTAGCTTGGAGCGGGATTTTTACTTCGGGGCAGAAATGCATCGGGAACAACTTACCATCAAGGGAGCCGCGACCCCGGGCCTGGTACTCCTCCCTCCAGTGCCATATCGAGTCAAAGACGAGACTCATGCTGTGTCGGCAGCGCACCTTCAGTTGGAGGCTGTCGTCGACAATGTTGGGGCCGTCGTCACTTGTGTACCCCTGGCTGTGGCCCTCGAGCCTAGCGCCGTTCCAGATCTGGACCATCAGTTCCGCCAGTCTCCAGTAAAGATCGTTTTGTACCACGCTCGTTGTCCTGATGGCGCGGATTGTCTTGTGAAAGAGGTCGCGTCCGCGGTTGAAGTCAATAGTCTTTGCGAAGAAGGACCTCAGGAGTTTTAACAGGGCGAAGCCTGCGGCCACCAGCATCTGCTGGATGTAGTTGGTGGCGTATAAAAGAAGATACTGGTCTCGGTTTTGGTAATCAAGCTCCTCGTGCGACGTCTTGTCTCCATCCAAGATGTAGTCGAGGAAGCTGACGGTAGCGCGCCATAGGCCCATCAGGTCGTCAACATAACCGGGCGTGGAGCTCGAGTCGAAGAATCCTGCCAGCCGCAAGTGTAGCCCGGCAGCCCTGAGATGCAGGTTTACAACGGGGGACAGGTTCTGTGACAGTATGGAAGCATGCAGCTCGCCGTACTCGCGGCGATAAACGCGCATCAGCATCGCGCGATGCTCATCACCAGCAACGCCCCTTGAATCGCTTGCGTTGCTGTACATTTCTTTTGACACCTTGTCGCAGAAGCGCTCTATCTGGAGCCTTGCTTCAAGCTCTTTCCCAAGCGTAAAGGGCCCCGAGTCGCCGGGGCGAATGGCCAACGTCCAATCATACAGTGACGATGCCGGTTGTCCGTAGCCGGTTCCGATTGTCTGCGCGACAATATTACATACAGCCCACGTCTTTATCCGGTCGTGGAGCCCATCTTTATTGAGCTCAACGGGGAACCGAGAAAAGTCGTTGATATGATTTGGCCGGTGAAGACCGATGCCTGTTGCGGTCTTCATCATCACGCCGCAGAGAATATGCGTGGGGTCGGTGGTCGACGTGCTTGTGGGCAGCGGCCAGGTGCACAGAAGGCACAGCGCCTTGACGACATAGTAGCTCTGCGGTACTTCCCCGATCGTGGACCACAGAAACCGCGTCAAAGGGCCAGAGAGCTTCGTCAAGAACGTGGGGTCAGCGGCGTATCGACGACAGGCAACGGCGGCGATGGCCCAGTATAATAAGGGGCTTTGTTGGTAGTACTGATCTGGGGTCTGTGATGGGCTGAGAAAAGGGAGGAAGGGGTGGTAGAAGGTGAAGAACTGGCTGAAAAGCTGGCTTTCGTCGTCTTCGGTAAGTCGGAAGTCTTCGAGCTCGCGGGCAATCCTGGGTATTGCGTAAGAGCCCCCCCTCTTGAGGTGCAGTAAGGATGACACAGCTTCGTCTGAGCCCATCAGCGAGGGGTTCCGCGTGTGCGAGTACTGGCTGTTGACAACGGGGGACTGGAGTTGCGAGTGAATGGCCTCCTCGTCGTCGTCCACGACGAACCCCTGAGCTCTTGCAGACTGGACCAGGCGCCGCAGCTTCTCAATTTCCTTCTCCATCTCGGCATGCTTGCTTCGCTTACCCACGCGCTTGAAATTCGATTCAATCTTGCATTCGAGCTTGAGGCGGTTGCATCGCGAGCAACTCTGAAAGGGGTCCTGCACAACGTCGCAGCGGAGCTACAATGGGCGTGTCAGCAACGGAAACGGGACGGGGGGGGGGCATGGACGGGTCAATCCACCTTTTGCTGACGGCATTCGTTGCAGGCACGCTTGACGCCGGGAAGGCGACGACCTTTAGCCTCGGGGGAATTGTCGTCGTGGTCGTCGTGGTCGTGCTCATGGTCGTGGTCGTGGTCGAGGATGCTACCGGGACTACTGTCCATGATGCTGCGCTTACGCTTAGGACCGCCGTTGGCGCCATAGGGCCGCATGCTAGCGGAGAACTCGGGGCTCTCCATGGCGGCGGGCGCGGACGGGGGGCGGGGACGGGGCCGGCGACGGACGGAGTTAAGCCGCCACGCGGTGCGGTGCGATGGGGAGCGACGGGGTTTAGGGTGGTGAGTGGCTCCCGGTGCCCGGCGCGGCACGGAAGCTTGTCAATAGGCTGGTGGGTTGCTGGCCGCGGCAGGATGGCTCGTTGGGTGGTCCGGTCTCGCGGATGCGATGACTGCGATGAGGGAGTTTTGGAGGAGGAAAAGCCGATTACGGCTGTGCCAAACCAGCACCCGACTGCCCAGGTCTGGCCGCTCTTCCCCCGCTCGACTCATCGCGCCCGCACAATTTTGATGGCGGGGCTGCGGGGGGCCGAGGGGAAACCGTGGCGATTTGATTGGCGCACGGCCTCGGATCTGGGCCCACAATCCTGACCCTCCCACCGCCTCTGACCGCAAAATAGTGAGGGTGTGCCACAACACCCCGTCTGACTTGAGCGAGCACTGCTGTCTGTCACCAACTTTCCAAGTTGCGAGACACCACAACACCCGTACGCGCATCCGTCTCAGACACCACGCCATCGCATACATGCGTGCCCGCCGCTTCCATTCACCTTGCCCCCATTGCGCGTTTTTGCGGGCCAGAGGGACCCTGTGCCGACGTTGGCCATCGGGAGTGGATTGATGTCGCAGACGTCAAGTCGAGTCGGCTGTTGCCCCGACGCATGACACGGCCTCCGTCTTTTGGGGGCGATACACTTGAGTCCTTCGTTACTGATTCCGCTTTTGCCTTCTTTCTGGAGGTGGTTGGAACGCGTGCTTTCTCTCTCAGTTGCGTAACGCCCAAGACGCTTCAGATCCTCCTATTGTCTGTTTATTGCAACGGTTTGGTGTCTTTTCGGAGCAAGTGCCAGGGGGTGCATCTGCGGGTTCCAGTGGACTGCCCGCACTCTGACCTTACCGCGACATGTGTCTCGGTCCCAATCATCAGCCTCCTCTTCCCGCAGCCAACTCAGAGAAGGATCATGCTTGTTCCAGCCTTACCCAGTATTCCGCCCAGGTCCACACAGATGTTGGAATCAGTGGCGTTAGGCACCGATTTAAAGGACCACGCCGCCCAGCCATCGGCGATTCGTTGCACGTCTCCCCTGCTAGAGTTCGCGCTTGCCGAGTCGCGGTGAGATGGCGCAGGGGTCACTTGCTGTCGACCGATATATCTGGGCGTTGATCGTGCCGTTCGGCCAAGCCACCATCATTGCGTCCTCATCCGATGGCGGGAGGATCGCTGACTTTGTGGGGGTTTCATCCCGCTGTCCTGGCATTCAGAGTCTTCTTGGACAACAAGCGTCTCCATACCATATTTCCAGAGCCGGCCTGGTGAATGGCCGTCGCCAGTGCTGTGGTGGTGCTATCAAGTACACGCTACTCTTGTGCGACACAAAGAGCGACGGCAAGTTCTTACTCCCCTTGCATCGCTCACACGTCGAATTCGAAGAAGCACAAAGCATAGCATCGGCCGAGGATTGATTCATGGGTGGATTTTGTGTCACCCACACTCGCTCGAGCAGCAAAACGCTCACCATTTGGGACGCACAGCTCGGTTCCGGACTCTGGGACACCGCCTCGCGGCCGCAGGAACTTCTGTTTTGAGCGAGAAGGGGTGGGTTTAGAAGCTGTCCTGTACACTTGTACTGTGACTTCACTCTCGGAGGTTGGGGTGGACTGGCCGATATGGGATCATGATTTGTTCCAGCAGACGCCATGGCTGCAACCTCTCCAAGTGGAAGCCTCACTGGTATCTGTGCGGGTTGAACAGCTGCAAAAGGGATGCTGCTGGAGCCAACCGGTCGTTGATCGCTCGGCTATATCTAGTGGAACCGCGTGGCGTTGTGGTTGGGAAACCTTCTGCACGACGGGGCCTGGGTAATGTTCCCCGCTAAAGGGATTGTTGCTATTAATTATTTGCTATCTCCGGGAAGCATATCGAGACTGGGGAAGTTAGGCCCGCTGATGCCCGGATGCCAAGGAATGTGAGGTTGTTGGTTATGCTGGTGTGGCTATGCCCCCCGGGAACCCGATTGAGTCACGCCAGAAGTACCCGTAAATAACCCTCACCAAGTTATACAGCATCGCTGACTTGACCTGGAGGCTCTCCACCAAGTTACATCATCGCCCTCAGGCAGCTGTCCTCTGAAAACAAAACATAGGGGCAAACGGCCAGGGCCTTAAATGGTAGGTACTCTCCGTGGTTTCTCAACATTGATGTCGGACCAGCGGGTTTCAGCATGTCGACGCTTAATATAGTATCTTGTGGTTGGCCGAGCTGTTTGACGGGTTCGCATATGGCATGGGTCTGACTGTCAAGGGCATGCTGGCTCGTTTTCCTCCCTGGCGTTCCAGGATAGTGATGAGGGTATTCACAGTTATCGGGTAAAGTTGGATTGAACGACACAAGACATCTCTTTGTACGGCTATGTATCACTCGTGCTGCACTAGCTTTCTTGGTCGTGACAGGCTTTGTATAATGCCCTTGAGTTTCTTCCGCCACAACCAGGGCTGTCGATGGTTTGGTCATGTCCTTGTACACAATAACTGAGATCTGCAGCTCTGGGTCCGACACGCCCCATACCTGATGGAGACATCAGTCTTGCAGATATTCCGCATGACAATCTCCAAAGACTATCATAGTATTATTAATATCCCCTAGTTCAATCATCTCACGACTACACCTTGACTCAACCATGGACCCATCAAACACCACCACCGCGGTTCTCGCTGCGATGGTGACCAAGGCGGCAGCCGCAGCGTGAGGTACAAAGATTCGCTTGCAGTGATGCGAGGTTATAAGGTGAGAGGTGGTGACATAGACGTTGGATTAAATCGCCCGCTTACCTATTTTCGGTTCCAAGTTGCGTCTTGTTGAATATCTGGTAATGTTTAAAAAATGAAACAGGGCAACCCCTTTCCAGGGCATGCCGCAACAACTGTCCTCTGTTTATTCTATTCAACATTGGACACTATGCCAGACCTATTGGATCTTTGGCTACTCGTGTATTGAGGATTATTGATGCCACCACTGATGAAACAGCTGTATTACATTTAACATCACACATGCACTCCGTCGTGGCTCTCAAACACATCCTGACCATCACTCATCTCCAAGGAGGTGGCGTGAGCTTCACCAGCCACACCTCCCAAGTGGCTGAAGCTCCCATGCCAAATCACCAATGACGACACCGCCCGAAACTCCAATCGCAAACCATCCAAACTTATGCTCGCGAATCCAACACATTGAATTGACGCCATCACCAACCTACGAACGCGGCCCTCATCAAAATGGGGTCCTCAGGCTCGAAAGCAGCGCAAAATACAGCGCGCAAGTTCCCTACCCGCGCACCAGGGTCTGCACCACCGCCAACAGCGTCGAGGACATCGCGACCTCCTCCTGCAGCGAAAGCTCACCCGCAAGCTACGCAAACAAAAGAAGAGCGTGAGTTACCCGCAGAGGAGCCAAACACATCGCTGCGGCACATATCTAATGTACTTCTAGCAATTCGCAGAGATGCTAGCGGACCATCTAGTGGCTTTGACTCGGTCAATCCCGCCTTTGCCGACCGTTTGAAGCAGATGGGCGTGGCACAACCAAAACCGATCTTCTCGCCGTCCTCGACAGTGTCCGGGTTTCCGGATGCATTTCCCACAGCCGAGTCTTTCTCAAAGCCTCAGTTCCCGGCAGCAGTAGGCAACGCCACACTCAACGTTCTCGACGCACGGCGGCGCATTCAAGAACAGGCGGACCGGGAGCTCGACAATCTGGGGCGGCCAGGCGCACAGGGAAGAGAGTTCCTGGACGTTGCAACGGTTAGGAAAGTGTTGCTCATGAGGCAGCGAGGCGACTCTGCGGCTGAGATCGAGTCGACTTTGAAGCTCAAGCCTGGTGTGGTGGCAAGGCTCGGACCCCTGGGCGTCGTCGCTCCGACGTGATTCTCAGTACGTGTTTTCATTCAATGTGTTATTCTAGATGTACTCCGTCGCCCGAGAAGAAATCCCACCTTCCATGCAATTGCCTTAACGATATTCACACAGTGAAATAATCGACCTGCCTGACCTGGGTACCTGCCCATTTTCACCAAGCGCAATGACCACCGTCAATCCTGAGATCAGCTCCCGTCATGAAGCTGCTGGCGTCGCTAAGCAGGAAGATGGCCGCCCCTCGGTACTCCTCCGGGTAGCTCAATCGCTTGAGCATGTTGGCATCTGGCCATGCAGTCCTTCTCTCGGGGAACGCCTCGAACAGCCCAGCGGTCATGGCCGTGACGATGTAGCCCGGCGAGAGGGTGTTGACACGAATGCCATGCTCTCCCCACTCTGCAGCGAGGTTACGGGCGAGTTGTATGACTGCCGCCTTGGAGGCATTGTACGCTCTGAACGACGAGATCAGTTCTAGTGTTTGGCATTCATGCGCAATCGGGGTACCACTTACGGGCAAATCAACCCTCTGTTCGCCACCGTGCCGCTCATACTCGCGATTAGCACCAAGCTACCCTTTTGCTTGCGCTCGATCATCTGCCTCGCCACCGCCTGTGCTGTCATGAAAACACCGGTGACGTTTACGCCGAGCATCTTGTCCGCATCCGCTGCGGAGTATTCGAGCGCGGACGTCTCTTGTTGGATCCCTGCCGCTGCGATGAGGCCGTCGATGTGCCCCGTCTCGCTTGCAATGGCGCCCACAATCTCATTGAGCGTCTTCTCGTCGCGGACGTTGACTCGGTGGTACGTCAAACTCGTACCCAGCTCGTTCTTGGCTCGGGATGCGACCCTCGCAAAGTCGGAATTGTTGTCTGGCTCTGGCAGAATGTCCAAGGCATGAACGACGGCTCCAGCCTCAAGAAGCCCCTCGGCTTGGGTGAGGCCTACGCCGCGGCCTCCTCCAGAGACGATGATAACCTTGCCCTCCAGGCTGAATTCCGGAAGCAGCCTGCCTCGGCTTGGAGGCGTAGCGCTGAGGTGTTTCGGAGACTCGTGAAAAGGACGAGAGTGGACAAGGGAAACCGCGGCGATAGGCCTGGTAATCGGTGCGACGCTTCGTGCGGCACGGGGCAGAAAACCGTTGAGGTGCCCTGGACCAGCCCGGGCTAGCCCTCGCGGCAGGATGGAGCCGGTGGCCCTGGGGAGGAGGCCGATCATTCTGAACGAGGGAATTGGTCGCGTGCGGTGCCGTTAGAATCGTTGACGTTGAAGAGGCTGCCTCTTCACCTCAATGACGAAGTTGTGATACCCGCTTGGTGCTCAACGCTCGAGGTCAATGCGGGGATGACCGAGACAATTAAACAGTGACGGCCCATTGCTCCTCCTCTTATACGCTCCACGAAGCAACCACAAGGGAGGGAAGGCAGGAAGGACCTCCATACCATTTCCATGTTACCTCCCTCCCTCGCTCCTTCCCCAATCCATTAACGTCGGAATCACACTGTGATCGGGGAGCTAGGAGATGGAAGCAGGTGCCCCTCACCTGTCCACCTGTCACCATGCATCCCCAACAGCCTGGAATGCTATCCGGAGTCTCAGGTACAGTTCACAGGCGCCATTCCGAGCCAGGTCACAGGGTTGTCCGTGGCTGACCACCCTTCCGGGGCACCCTTCGCACTACCGGCACTAAAACACACGTCGTGCCCGCAACCCCAAGAAGCGTCCCGGCCGGAACAGAGCCTAGGCTCGAGCCATGGTGCAGCCGGTGAGGCGCACCCCCTGGGCCCGGTGAGTGCGGCGGTGTCGCTTCGTCCCCCCTCCTCGCGCGCCGGGCTCCAATCAGATCCGGCCGCACCGGGCGACGCAGCACCCCACGGGCTGAGAGAGAGCCGCCTTGGGCTGATTGACGGGGAGACAGCACGCAATCAGACCCGCTCTCTGGCTTCTGGACCCCCCGCGGGGTTGCTCAAAGGGATGTCTGGATCGGGCCATCAGCGGCGATGCAACCCGCCAAAGGGCCCCGAAGACGGGTCTTAGGCGCCGATCATGCTGTGGGGAAGGAACGCCGGCTTTCCGTTTGTGGGCATCCGGGCGGTGAGGAGGAGCAGGAGGAGAAAGCGGAGATCAAGACACCGACGATCCCTCACGACCACGTCGCGACTGTCTTTGGCAACATTCATGCTGGGACACGTTGCCAGCTGGGTGAGGAGCCGAGACCTGCCCCGCTGAGGCATGGCATAGACTGAATGAACTACTACCAAGGGCCAACACCAAGGAGGAGCCAAATCCGCTCGGCGGCGCCATCTTCGTGACCCCTCCCACCCCAAGATTTGGGAGCACTGCTCTCGGGTAATTATCCGCTAGTCGAGGGCCGATGCTTCATCTGACAGTGATCGAGAGACCACAACCAAGAGCAGATCCGGCAGCGGGTCCGATAAGACGTCGTCCATAGCTGCTAACCTGCCTAACCCTCACCAATCACACGTCGTGTCCCAATTCTTCGACCTGCAGTGGTTCAGGCTCAGCTACCGCCGCCGCATGCAACCCCGCGTTCTTGCCCGTCAACCGTTGACCGTTGACCCCTCGCATAGACCACCGTCCACAGCCGTCCCGCCACGGAATGACACATGGAGAGCTTCGCCGAGTTGGGGGTTCAGCTCCACACCACGCGCGCACATCAAGACCAACACGACAGGCTTTTGATAGCATGGTCAACAAGACGCCGAACTAAACCCGGATGGTCAGCGGAGGTCAGCCAGGCAGTTTCATGTCGATCGAGCTTATCTCCCCATAGAGTATGGTCGGGTAGGGTAGCCGTTGGGCTTGTCGTTGCTCTTCAAAGCCATCATCGCGCTTGGCGTGCTTACAAGCGGCTAGCTCTCTCCACGGACGAGTTAGCTCGGCGACAGGCCCATCAACTTCTCTCCGGGGTGGCAGACCGCCGACTCGCCTTCGTCCCCGCTAGTCGGCAAAAACACGACAGTGCTTTCCCATTTCAGGCAACCCGAGAAGACACCGGTTCACGACGGCGTTGACCGCCCCGGTGAGCTCCAATGCGGGGGTTGATAGCAATTGTCGCTACCATTATTAGGGACGGCGAAACTGCTAAAATTGTTCCCCGACAACCATTTTAGGATGTCAACCATCACAAATGCCTACTGCGCAGGTACCGCACCGAAAAGTGAGAATTTCTCGCCCTTGACATCACCATCTGGGATTTCGAGCCCACTCAACGAACCTCCCCATGTTTTGCGGATCTGTTCAGGGTTCCCCAAGTCCTCCAGTTGACCGCTTGTGCGTCCGAGTCCGGTGCATCGGTGTCAAGAAAATTTTTGCACGCAGCGTCAGATGAGGGATGTGGCACCTTCCACCCCCACAAACGAAAGAAATGAACGGCAGTTCTTGTTGTTCTGCAGGGTGAATTCTCTCGCCAAGCCGAGGCCCGACGACCTACTGTTATTTCCGGGCGAATATCACAGCGAACATGATCCCCTTGGCTCAGCGCACGATCAAATCTCGGATTCTTCATTCCATTGGAGTGGGCCACCCATATACTTGACGCTGGATAGTACTCTCAATACGGTGCCAAACCAATAGAGGTGAGCGACATAGAACCATTTCTTCGCGCCGGTTCTCGCTCGGATTGGCCTCAGACGTCGTACGATGGGTCCTGGTGTTGAAGTAATCCCGGTTCGGGACTTGCTAGGATAGCGGTGCGACCACTACGGAGTCAACATCTTGCACCCTTGCAACTCGGGGAAGTGTCTTTCGATTTTGACGGGTTTCGGGTCGCTTTCGCTTCTAGACTCTTTCGACGGAGTAGTGGGGGGTTCGGTCGTTCATCCTTGCCTCCGAGATGAAAAAAAGTAGAACAAGCGAAACCGACAACACACCACTTGTTTCAAAAAACCGACGTTGGATTCTGCTGATACGAGCATCCCAACTCGTCAACCCAAATCTATGGGAGCTTGGCACGCTGAGATGGCTTTTTTCTTCATTGCCATGTGCCATGCGGCCGACGACACGGGGATCCGTTGACCCACGTGCTCCTACCCGCCGTCGACAGGGGTTGCTGGCCCGGACGGATCGGAGCCTGGGGTTGGAAAGAAATGCGACAGTGGAAAGTTTCCAGAGCTCCACATCCACGGTTCGCTCCGAGGGAGGCGCGTGGATGTGCCGGCACATATTTTTGGCCGGTCAATATCACTCTTGTCGCAAAGCGCGGCTTAACTCCAGGTACGGGTTGACTGCATGTGATTTCCGCCCGGAAAAAGTTGGCGGGAAACGGCTGCTTGGGGACGGACATACGGTCGCCAGGAACACGGCCCCCCGGGTCCGCAGGGCTGAAATGTTGCGCAGCCGGGTGGGAGCAAAAATGGCTAACGGTCAGAGCGTCGTGGTTTTTTTTTTCTTTGCGGGGGCGCCAACCCCGGTCGGGCGGCCACATGGCAGGGCAGGCAGGACGGCCTAGGAGAGCAGCTCTGGCAGCGGCAAGCTAGCGACGGCTGGATCGTACGAGATAAGAATACTCTGTCGGGGTCTGACTCGCCGGGCACGGTTTCGTAGGCGGTGGTTGCAACGCTGATACGTTGGTGTTCCACAGTGGAGGAAACTGTTCATTTCCAGAAGCCCGGGGGGCCGCGGGATGTGGGATGGGATGACGGACTGATAAAGTCGCGGCTCTGCCCATGTGCTGCGATTCTGCCGACCTGCGCCCTTGAGACGGATATTAACTTCATTTTCCCCTGCATCAAGTCACATCTCGAGATCGCCACCATGGCTCTGACGTATCAACAAAGCAAGCTGGTCCGGGACACGATCCCGGCACTCCGGGAGCATGGCGAGCGCATCACATCCATCTTTTACCGGAACATGCTCCGAGACCACCCCGAGCTGCACAACTACTTCAACACGGTCAACCAAAAGAACGGGCGCCAACCGCGGGCGCTCACGGCCGTCATCCTCAGCTTTGCCGCCAACATCAACCACATCAGCGAGCTGATCCCAAAGTTCGAGCGCATGTGCAATAAGCACTGCTCGCTAGGCATCAAGCCGGAGCACTATGACATTGTGGGCGAATACCTGATCAAAGCCTTCGGCGAGGTGTTGGGACCGGCCATGACGCTGCCCGTGGAGGCGGCGTGGACAAAGGCGTACTGGCTGCTGGCGAGGATGCTCATAGGGAGGGAGGCGCAGCTCTACAAGGACTTTGAGAGTTGGTCGTCGTGGAGGCCATTCAAGATCGACAGGGTGGTGCAGGAGTCAGATGAGATCCATTCCTTCTACATCGTGCCGCAGGACGGCAAGCGTCTCCCGAGGTATTTCCCCGGTCAGTACGTGTCGGTGCGCGTCAAGGTGCCCGACGGCTACCTCCAGTCGCGGCAATACTCGCTCAGCGATGCGTACAGGCCAGAGTACTATCGCATCAGCATCAAGCGGGACGAGGGCGCCAGGTACGCAAACACGGTGTCGGAATCGTACTTTCACCCCGGCACCGTGTCCAACATGCTCATCGACCAGTTCCCGGCGGGGTCGAGCATCGAGGTTTCGCACCCGGCCGGCGAGTTCTTTCTCGACGTGGATAACAACAGCACAGTACCGCTGGTGCTGATATCGGCGGGCGTCGGCATCACGCCCATGATTGCCATCGCCAACACTGTCGCGGCCACGCAGCCAACCCGCCAAGTGTCCTTCATCCACGGCTCGCGCAACCAGGTGCCGTTCGAAGAGCACATCCAGCAGCTCAAGAGACAGCTCCCCAACTTCGGCACCAAAATATTCAAGACGCACCTGGCCAACAGCGACCTCATAGGCGTCACGTACGATTACGATGTCCGCATGGACTTGGCAAAGGTTGATAAGGCCGATCTCTTCCTCAACCATGGTGGGACCGAGTACTACATTTGCGGGCCCGAGCAGTTCATGCTCGAGATGTCCGACTACCTCAAGGCGCAGGACGTCCCGGCAAGTCGGGTCAAGTTTGAGTTGTTTTCTACAGGCGACCTGGCGTTCAAGGCGAGCTGACAGGGGGTTGGCGTACCTGGGTGACGGGATGTGTACTTTTTTTTTGAAGATACCATGACGATCAAGGGGGGGGCGAGGATGAGGCACACGGGAAACGGCTGCTACTAGATGATTTAATTATACCATAGAGAGGGGCTTTGCATATTGCTTGTAATCATGAAGGGAGAAGCTCTGGATGAACATGGGCAAACTAGCATGGTTAGCGTCGCGCAGGGAAATCCAGCATATTCAGGAGACCATATCTTACGCAAGCGCAAAAATTTCACCATGTTGAGGAGACCATCCAAGCTTGGATAGCGTGCGTGATGGGACCAGCGGGGTTCCGCGTCTCGGCGGCCAAAACTCCTGCCCTTGGGCCTTGGGTAACTTGGGTGGGTATGGGGCATCGAGGTGAGTTGCCGTCAGATCCGATGTTCTTGGCCGGTCCCCACGATTTCTCTGCCAATTCTGTGCTTGGATTCTGAAAGCGGTATCACTTTGCCAATGCCAGCCTGACTTTCCATTGTTTCATCGCCGTGCTTCAAGATTCGGCCGGCTCGGCCCGGCCATTGCAGGGGAAAGACGGAAGCCCTTGTCTTGGCGTTCTCCTGATGACCTCATTGAAGCCCCTTTTCCCCTTTGTTGACTGTATCCCCAAGTTCACAAACAATGCTATGATAAATCGACCTAGGTCCCCAGAGGAAGAAACTGCAGATCAAGCCCAGCACCTCCCTCTAACTCCTACCAAATGCAAAGATAATGCAGGAGTATTCCACGTTGCATCCACCTCGGCCGCAATGTCGCACAGTGAACCCCGCGCGACCAGCGAATACAACAACAGCCGCCACGCCGCAACTTCATTGGGCCACACTCGCAGCCTAAGTCAGGTACCGACACGGCATATTCACTGTCTGTGTGTCTTTTTACTTGCGTAGAAAATAACACAAGCAACAAAATTTAACAACATCCCAAGTAGCACTTGAGCCGCACTCAACTTCCCCTCAACTCACTTCAAGCGCAATCGTCACCCCACCGCTGCCATCGCAATGGCGCCACCACCTCCTGAGAGTCCCCTCGCCTCAACACTCTCGTCTCTGACTACGTTTCTCACATTGACCAAGGCGAATCACTTCATCCTCTACCTACCCTACAACTCGCACTCGCTCCTGTCTTTTCTCACCTCTTGCTTCCACCGCTCTGTCGTCCATCATTTGACCTCGACTTTGTCCTTTCACGAGGTGGCTGTTTTCACGGAGCCGACGTACCTGGGACGGACCTTTGTTCTTTTCAGCAAGACGTTAAATGACAAGTATGAGTTTGGTCTGGAGAATTCGAGAGCGCTGCAGCAGGAAGGGGGGGTCTTTGGGCGGGTGTTTGGGATGGAGGAGAAGGGATTGATGCCAGCTTGGGTGGTGGGAGAGAATAGGCTGGTGGTGGTGAGGGAGGGGTTTTGGGAGAAGGAGAGGATGGAGGGGAGGTGGGGAGGGGAGGCGGAGACGGGCGCGGGGACGTTGTTGGTGTACGCGGGGATAGTGGAGGGGGTTTATGGTGAGTTGCTTTTTGCTGCTGTCTTTTTGCTTTTCCTGGTGTAAGACATGGTGGTAGCGCATGGACACACCAACTGACTTGTCCCAGATATCAGGAGACAGATGTTTTTGAGTGAGGTGGCGCCGCATCAGTGTGAAACTCATGGAGATGCAAGATGGATGTGTTCGGGGAGGCTGGACTCCGAGGAGACGTTGCCGGATTGGGAAGAGGTGTTTCCGCCGCCTTGGGACAAGCCGTATAGCGGTATCTTCAGGATGGCTCCCTATATGGCCCTCAACATTCTCACCTCTGAGTTGGGCCCTCTGGTTGAGAAAACTTCCGGCTCAAGTCAACAGAGTGTGCCGCCGGCCGAGACTCTGCCAGCAACATCTTCGCACACCATGGAGAACGCCGACAAGATCATCCGCCGAGCAAGGCAGTCGATCCACGAGTTTAGCCTGCTAAAGAGGAGCTTCTCGCCCAGACTGCAGCACCATCAGTATGGCTCTTCATCGAGCTCGCTCAATAATCCACAACCGCACCCAAGATCAAACACATCGCCAGTGACCGTTCCTAGTTACCCCGGGCCAGCGGAGGATCACTCACCTGCAGCGGACCATCACCGGAGTCACAGTGCTTCGTACCGGTCTTCTCCCTTGCCGGCTTTCCAGGACTCTTCTCGGCCACCGCCCTCGATGGATGTGACGCAGATGCTCCTTGACGAGTTGCGAAGAGCGAAGACCGGCGGGCCCGGATCGACAGCGATCTCCGCGAAGCTACCCGACCCCAGCCCGGGCAAATCGTACGAATCGTCACTCGGTACCAGCCTCCTCCAGAGGTTGGGCACCAGCAGCTATGGCGAGATACCCAAGACAAGAGAAACAGAATCCGATAGTGACGCATCATCTGAGGACGGGGCGAGATCGCAAACGACAATCGGGAAACGGGTTGAGGATGTCAAAAACCAAAGAGTTGAAGCAAATCTGGGCATTGAGAGCGGGAGCACCTCCTTGTCAGCCCTTGATCCGTCTACATTGGATATGCTGGTCCGCAAGCTTGAAGCCGTGAAGGACTCTTCCGAGGTTGGACAGGGAGCGAATGCGGGGAGTTCAAGTGGGAAAACTAGGAGGCGGAGGAAGAAGCGGCCTCAAGCAGTTGGTGAGGATGAGGGCGATGGTGTACGTGAACGTGGGGAAATCGTTGGGTAAAATCATCGCCTTTGTGGTGACGATCACTCTGACCTCGGAGTTACAGTCGCGCTGCAAAATTGTAACTTCGTCACGGTGCTGAAAAGTGCAGAAATTCCAGGAATCTGGCCTCCAGGGGGGGGGTTTATACTTCCCAAAGTCTTGTGGCTCCGAGTGCCTTCCAGGCTCTTCAAGTTGGCGCCTGCCGTGACTTCTGCGAAGCCTGAGTTAGAGTCCAGAACCAGTGCAGCGAAAGTCTGATGAAAATACGAAGGAAGGACACGGCGGTCAAATGCAGGCTTGCCGGATTCAACAAGCGGGGCGACCCCAAATGTAGGCAAATTTTGAGCCCGGGTGTTTAAAGAAGGTGCCGACACGTTTGCTCTACTGCCATTGCCGTCAGTTTGTGGTGTCGGGGCAACATTGCCCTGCGTAGGTACTGGCGGCACTCGGGTCCCCTGGATTAGACCCACATAACCGCAACCAACTTGGAACTCCAGTTGAGCAAACGTCAACAGCACTTGCCTCTTCCAATCACGAACCTGAAGAAGTGAGTTGTCACCGCAGCACCACTGCAAAAAGAGGCTGTGCCTTTCAGCCCACTAAGCGCGCTCGAGGCACTCCGACGTGCATGGTGCAATGATGGAACACCCTTACGGGCATTTTCCCAACACCCACAACCCAACCGGCCCGGCAAGACTGGCACCCAACGGCAACACCCAACTCCCGCGGAGCACATCGTCAACCTGGAAACAAACAAGCTGAAAACACTACAGCCAGCCCTGGACGCCACATCCGAACCTCAGACGCGCCTTCGCCTTCCGCCATCACACCCTCGCCAATCGTGACTGATGCACTCACAACACTCAACATGGGCGGTGTCTATTTCAACCCCGGCCTCTACAGATGAGAGAAAGCTCACTAGATGATGTCCTATGAAATGGCAAAAATCACCACCGAACCACTTGACTCACCCGTTGTTTAACCCATCATGCTCATGCGACGAGCGCCTCCCCCGCAAAGCAATCATTAGGCAGGGGACCAGACAGGGTCCGTCGCAACGCTTGCGCAGGTCCGATGGCTTGCATGTGCCTGGATTGCCATCCGCGATGCGTCGCTGCAATTCGCCGGCAGCGAAACGGCCTATTGGCTCGCCAAGCCGCAGAGGGACGAACGGGGTGTCACAGTGAACCATGGCCAGGCAGATGGCAGGTGAGGCTGACTTTGCTTGGCTTCGGCCGGGCGCCGTTGATGTGACGGGAAGATGAAAGGGGGGATTCTTTTTTGGGCCGAGGGGGAAAGAGGGTTGTTATAAGAGTTGATGGAGGGTCTTCGTTCTTGGCCAGGCTTTGGTGTTCGCTATTGACGCCGACCACCACCCAATCTTCGCCAACATGCGTCTCGCTCTGGCGCTCTTCGGCGCCGTCACGGCCGCGGCTGCTTCAACCTCGCGCGCGTCGAGCATCGCGCTGATGAGGAGGGCCGAGGTGGAAACATGTTCTGGCCTCAGCGTCGCAAGCAACAATGGCAACAGAAAGGTGGTCATTGTCATCGACAGCTCAGGGTCAATGTCCGATTCGGACCCGAGTGATCTTCGCCTGTCAGCCGGACGCGCTTTGAACGACTTCTTAATTTCCAATGCCGAGGCATCGGGCAGCGTCAAGGCCGATCAAGTGTCGATTGTCGACTTTTCCAGCTCCGCGCAGACTGTATTTGGACCTGGTGATCCGGGAGATCCAGACGCGAACAAAGCCATCAGCAATATCGTCATCTCGGGAGGCACTTTCATTGCTGGTGGTGTCTTGGAGGCTATCGACCAGATTGAGAAGATGTCAGGGGAGACCAGAGACCGATCTTCGATTGTCGTATACACGGATGGTGAAGTCAGTGCTACTTCAAGTGGTGACAGAGACCACATGGCTGACACTTGTGTAGGACTCTAGTACCACACGGTTGGTTGACGCTATCACAAACGCGACCGCGCTTGGTATTCGAGTTTCTTTCGGGTTTTTGGACCGACGCGCGTCACGACAGCCCGAGGAAGTCCTCCAGGCGGTACGAGATTCCAAGGGCGCGTACGCCACGATAACAGTCGCCGAGGGTTCCATCAATTATGTCAACTACGTGCTGCTGAACGGATTGGCGACTCAAGACAATCCTGAGGGCGCCGGTGATCGACTCCTCGCAGGCCTGGCCTCGACGCAATTCATCAGCGGCTCCAACTCTGTATCGATGAAGTACTTTGCCGAGCAGGGCGAAAAGGCAAACTTCACCCTCACCAGTTTCAGCGGCGACTCGTTGGATATGGAGGCCCGTATGAACGGACAGTCTCTCAACACGACCAAGGGTTCGAGAACCTCGCGCAAATTCATGGAGATTACGCCGCCTTCCACAGGTGACTTGGAGGTAATCGTCACAGCATCCAATTCACCGGTTGACGGCCTCTTCTCCATCTTGACTGGCTCCTCCGCCCCAATCAAGAACTGTACAGTGGGTGTACGGAACACTTCCGGTCTCAGTACCGGTGCCAAAGCAGGCATTGGTGTCGGTGCCGCCGTGGCCGCTCTAGCCCTAGCGGCCGCATCTGTGGCAGCCTACAAGTATTTCCACGCAGGCGGCAACACAACCTCTGCGCCCGTCGGGACAAATACGACGGCACCAACGCTGGCGAATGGCGAGACGACTGGTTATTACCCTGGCGGTGAAAAGCTGGGTCCCGAGACGACACACACGTCCATCCCGTCCAACCACACCGGCGGCTTCGAAGGGAACATGACAGGTCAAGCACCGAGTGGTCCAATGACACCCCTTCAAGTACCCCTGTCTGGTGCTCCTGGAGTTCCGTATTCGGGCGTGCCTCCGTTTGTGCCTCCTCTGATGGCACCTCCGATATCTCAGAACAGCACAGGGAAAGAATCACCATCACAGAACACGGGTTATCGACAGCCTTATGGCTCAGGCAATGAGTACCAGCAGAATCTGGGCGGACAAAATGGCTATCAGAACAACATGACCCCTGTCGGAGACCATCACAACCATACAAACACAGGCGGCGACCCATACAACCACACGAGCTCGCCATTCCAGGGCAATCACACTGGCTCACCCTATCAGGGCGGTCATCCAGGGCTAGGAGACGATGGCTACAACCACACTAGCTCTCCGTATCAGGGCAACAATACCGGCACGCCATTCTCCGACGCAAACACTACTTCTGGTTCATACTCACCGACAAACCACACCAACTTTGACAGCGGGAACCACACCAACTGGAACACCCCTGGCAGCGCTCCAGCGCCAGGACATCCAAACACTGGTCCTGGGCCCGGCGGTCACCCACCGCAGCCATTCTTCCAAATGCCATCAGCGCCAACATGGCAAGCTCAGACGAGGCCGGAAGAGAGAAAACACCATCATCACGAATGGTTGGCACCCAATACGGCGTGCGAGCATCCCGACTGTCCTCTGTTTGCGAGAGATCACCAGTGTTCTCCGAGCAGGGAGACATGTGCATGCACGTGCAGGGACGCGAACTGTCCTGTGACCGGGCGAGGAGGTTAGCTTTGGCTAACAGCTCTTGCCTGGGGTGACAGATTTGGGACAGAGATTCGTAACGTGGCGATATTGGACCGTGCCTTACCTCTGGTTGCTAGTTTTGGGTTTTGGGTTTTTGGGTGTACGAAGCGATATCCCTTTTTTAATAACATCCTTTTGGTAACACACAGTGGCCAGAATAGCTGATGTTTTGTGGGCCTACTCTGATTTATCTCACCTGATCTCTTCTCTACGTTGACAGATCTCAGTGGCTGCTTTCTCACTGTACACTCTGGCTGCCGGGTCCTTCGGTAGCACCAAAGGAAGAGCGCCACATGTTCCATGACACAGGAAAATTGTCGATGCCAGGCGATCGAGAGCAAGTGTGTCACAGTTATGACCATGAAATCAGCTGGGCCGTGTCTCAGTCAACACCGAAGGTGGTGGAATTCGCCTCTCTCCTTCTACTAAACTTGCCAATGTCTGGCTACCGTCGAGGCCGTCTCAGGTCACATCGCGAGAACAAGGACTTTGACACAGTCGCACGATGCGTGGCCCGTTGCGTAGTGGTTGCGGCACACGATATACCACGGTGTAGACGTCCTCGCGAGAATACGGACGACCACGAAACCTCGACATGACAATCCTGTGGATCATCTCCTCCACTCGACTTCACCGAAGGCCGCGGTTTTGGGTCTCAGTGCACGAAGCCGATCCGGGGGTTTGGTGAGACAGGTGGGACAGCAGCATGCCGTCTTACTTGCTGCAAGGGGGAGCAATGACTTGACTCGGCCCACGACATGTCTCAGTCTGTCTGACGTTTCTTTCGTGCTTCCAGAAGATGGCATAGGTATGGGAATCGTCGTCATCTGGGGACTGGGACAGCGGGCGCCATGCGCCACAAGTCTTCGGAGGCTCACCTGGTGTGCAAAGATGTCTGCCCTCAGACTCGTATGTTGTACATCGAGGACCGCATCATATATAGCAAGATCCCAACATGTGTCTGAGAAAAGAGGATGCAAGAGATCATCATAGCAACCGAGGCAAAGTCACTCGTTTATCAGCCAACCATCGACATGCATCTCACCGCTATCTTCCTCCCCCTCCTCGCCGGCCAAGGCGCCCTGGCAGTCCCCCACCCAAGCCGCCAGAACACAGCCGAGTCCAACAGCCTATCTTCGCTCCCCTCGGGCGTCATCGGAGTAGGCACGTTTTTCCAGCGTCTCGCCCGCTCAGCACCATGGCAGCGCCCTGCCGCCTACGAGGTCTACAGCCCGTCCTCGACCTACCGCCGCAAAGGTAATCGGAGGCTGACCAGCCCCAAGATCAAGATCCATCTGGACGGTGCTCCCGGCAACGGTACCGGTGGCCTCAACGGCACCGGCACCGGTCTCGTCGGCACCGGCACCATCGGAACTATCATCCCTTCTACTGGGGCCATCATTACCACCTTCCCAACTCCCTCCTCACCAGGAGGCACCGGCATCCCTACTCCCCCCATCGCCAACCTCACCACCTCTACCGCCAATGTCAGCAGCACCATCCCCCTCCTCACCACGCCCTTCTCCATCCCCACGGCAACCCCCTCCCTAAACCATCCCCAGTCCCTGAACACCACCTCTGCCGTCGAGTCCATCATCTCCGTCTCGGCAACCGTCATCACCATCTTCTCCTCCCCACCTACCCTCACCGTGACCGGCACCTTCCTCACCCCTACCTCCACCCGCACCGTCTGGGTCACGGCCGAGCCTGCCATCCTCACCCAGCCCACCTCCACCCTCACCGTCTTCGTCACCGCCCCTCTGACCCCCGTCGCCGGCACCTTCACCGTCACCCTCGCCTCGGTCACAGTAACCAGCAACATGATGCCTACTCCCGTTCCCAACCCCCCTACTCCCGGCCCGCCCACACCGGTCTGGACACCTCCCGGCACGGGAACGGACGTAGTTGGACATACCCTCACAATCCGCGAGACGCGCACGGTCCTGTCGGGCGTGTTTACCAGCACGAGCGTGGTGGTCATTCCGAACTCGGTCACGGATATCACGGGCAGTTCAGCGGAGCACGCGACCTGGATGCCCCCTGCTTCCGGCACGGGGGCGGAGTCGACATCGCCGGGGATTGGGGTTACCGTTGTGAGTTTATCCTTTTCTTTGAGTATCAGCATGAAACAGAGGCAGGCTAACAAGATACTAGCCCTCACCCACACCAGTGATTGTGACTGTCTTTTCGGGGACTACAACTGTCACTATCTGGTAGGATACCCCATTCAGCGAATAAAGAGACCAGCAGTCGGACGCAGCCCTCAGATGCCTAATGAAATTTGAGCAATTCGGGTGCAGATGGAGCAGAGAATTAGAGAAGAGGAACTAATCCGGGCACCCATAACACAGGAGACATCACCTACTCAGGTAGTTAGACTTTACTTAAACTGAATGATCATTCCCACCCTTTAAACCTTTACAAATAGTATGGAGTCGTGCTGAGTTGGAGAAACCAGATAATACTTACCTCCCCTACCAAGCTGACCACTGACCTCCCACGCCAGCCCGATGAAGCAGCTCCCCAAGCCCCCCTAAGAACCATATCTATTACCTCTTGTAACCATATCGTTTTCATCTTGTCTAAAAACCATCCAACCCCCTTTCAAACCATCACGAAAGGGGGTAAGGGGCAAGTAAACACAACGCACGGACCACAATCCTCCAGACCCACCCGAGAAAAGGGGGCCGGTTGACCCTTCCGTGACCTTTGGAGACCAAGTTGCGTTGTCCACAGCATTCACAGCAGCCGTGATTCCCTCAAACAACGCGGCATATTGGAGCGGCAACTGCCTAGGTCACTCCCGGTACCAGCGACAGTGGCAAACATTCCTCGTCCTGTTTGAATACGACTCTCCGTCCCTTCACCCCGTCCACTCCATCGATGACGTGAACCGTTGTGACAAAGAACATGTCATCCGACGCCGCCAAGATTTTGTGTCATTGAAATCTCTTCAGCTTCACCACGCCCAATATAAGAAGAGACTTCACAAAGGAAAGAAGAAATCTCATATACCGGCGTGAGAGATCACACCCAATTACCCCCTCTGCACGACATCAAGGGAGTACACACCCGGGACATGAAAGCATGCACTCATCACACCGGCATCAAGTCCACCTCCACCTCCACCGGATGATCGACCGGCCCCTCTCCGAGCCTTCCCCCTCGGAGTCTCTCGCCGCCTAACCGTGTCCTAGCCATGGTAAACCACATGACAATCACACGGCAAATCTTCCCCAACCACCCATTTTACCCCAGATTACTTCCCTCCATCACCACGTTGCCTCAGCCCGGTGTGTTTGATTTCGCTGACCGGTGCCGGCACCGTGACCTGGACCCGGGCCAGACTAGGTAGACCAGACAGTGGCGTAGAACCAACCACACGTGTGTCAAGGCAGTGCATGCCGGGATAGAATGCAACATATCTACTCAGCCTACCGTATTCCTCGAAAATGGGGGGGGTCTGAGATCAAGAGTTTCCACGCGGGGCGGTGCGGCGCAGTCGGGAATCGGATGGCAATGTTTGCGCAGGGCTCAGCACCTAGGCAGTCTGCCGTGCCGGTCAAGTTGAATTAATGCACAGAGAAGACGAAGCGATACTCTCCTCCAATCTCCTGACTCGACATGTGGCTTATATTTGCCGACTCAACGGTCTGGTATGTTGGCGACCCAGCAGCCTGCCAATGCGCTGCATTTCCCGCTTCAAGTTGGTGATAGAATCTCGACGGCGCATTCAACGCATGGCCTGTCAAATAGGCTCGCCGTAAGAGTTTCTTCAGTTGGCTGGGTTATGCAGCCGTTTTTGCCAAGAGGAAGTTCGAGAACTCAGGCTCCGCGGACAGAGACTTGTGCCCTCGGCGGTGTCATGTGCCCTGGCCAGGGAGATTCGCCACAGGGGGTCTTCAGGGCACTGTGTTCGGAACGCTGAAATCCCGTCCGCTAGTACCTACTGAGCTGATGGAAGTAAAGCCTTTCCCCAGCCCCCGGTCGTGCATTATCAGAGCCTTGAGGTTATTATTTCGATGAATCGATGACACGGCGGCATTCCGGGCCAAGGTAGATTCGCCTGCAGCCCAGAGGCACAGTTTGCGGGCAGAGCCTTCTTCAGAGGAAACGCAGAGAGAATGTCTCACTTTTTTGTCATGGGTGCGGCACGTTTGCGTGTTTCCAAATACCTTACCCACTCTGGTTCGCCAACGACGCCCCTTTAGGCATGGCACAGCCGCGATATGATGGCTTTCTCTCTCTCTCTCTCTCTCTCTCTCCACAAACACGGCAACCGGGCAGCCAACATCAGGTGCCGAGATAAGCGCCGAAACGCGTCGATTCTTTGGTGTCGCTATGGCCACTCCTCGGGTGGTCGAGAACAGCCGGCCAGCTGGCCGAAAAAGGCCAAGGCGTACTGACAGTACTGACCAGTAACACAAGCGCGGGTGGTGTGCAAATAATATGAGCGAGGCATATCGCAACCAAAAAGACGCTAACCCGAGCATGAATCTATCACTTCTCACAACTTCAGTGAGTCGACCCGCAAGCCCTCCCGTCGCCCACAGATGTTCATCACGCGGCAACACCCACGCCCTGAGACGAGAACTGTGCTGCCAGCCGGGCAACTTAAGCGCCCCGTTGCACTGTGGCGGTTTTTCGGCCTCAGATTGCTGGCGCAGATGAAGACACGATGGCTGCTGTGCCACCTGCAACGTCCATTTCCTTCGTCCCGACAGTCTGGCACCGAAGAAATTGCAATCGCGGACCCCGGCGATATGACCCTCCGATTGAAGTTAGGAGGGCCGAGAAATTCCACCAGTTTGCGCTCTTGAAGGGCAAAAGAAAAACCATCTTCACGACTCCGTTTCGTTCAGAGAAGTCTTTTGCCGATCAGTCCATCTCCCACACCGTATCTGGGATCGAAGCCTTCGATGGAAGCCCACCGAGCGCCCTAGCACCGCTATTTTTGCGCAGTCACAGTGCTAGATTGACTTCGTGCTTCCTATTTGCTCAAATAGAGGCACCCGCATCGTGGCGCATCTACCCTGGCCGTTGAGAGACATGGGCTACTCCAGCTCTCCTTTCCCCATCGCCGGCACAGATGACGGAATGCGGGTTCCAGCTGTTGAACTTGTTTCACGGGCGCAGCGACCAAACATATGTTTGGCACTGAATCCGTGCGCATTCCGTCGATACCATGGCTGTGTGGGAATCAAAAGACGTGGGTTTCTCGGGGGCGCGCAGTTGGACGGGGACCTGGGTACCGCTCCAGTGCATTCTGCGTATGCTACCTACCTAGCCGCCGAGAATTGTTCACCGGCACTCTCTCGATGGATCCGAGCGCCACATTGCCTTCATGTTTGCTGCGCGACCCATGAGCAATGGGCGAATCATGCGCCTGCTGCCGGCCCGGTTTCGGTCGCCCAGAGCCTCGGGACGTGAGAACTGATAATCGGCCACCAGAAAACCCCGACTTTTTCTTTCACGCTTCGAACGCCTGAAATCACCCGCGACGCTTTGAGAGTGGCGCGCGGCTGCCTAGCTAAGGGAGATTATCCAGAATGGCTCCTTGACAAATCCAGCCATGGCGGCGAAGCTTTGCAGACATGCCTGGATCTAACACCACAACATCCTAGTGGCCGTTGCTGCAATTCTGCCACTGAGTTTATGTGGGATGAACGAACCATACAGCCTCTAGAACACCTTGTGCGTTGGATCTTCGTGTTTGCTGTTTCCCTGGTTTCGTGTGTTCACGAGTTGGCTGCCAGCCCCCCGCCCCCCTAACCGAGGGTGATCGTGGCACGGCGGTCCAAGTTTGGGAGAGATTCTGCACAGCTGAGAGATTCTTTTTGAGGTGGCCGACATAACGAAGGCTCAGAAATACCGCCGAAATATGCTGTTTAGCCTGACTGAGAATTGCACGGCCAAAGAATTCAAACGCCGACCCAACGTTGCCCTTGCCATGATTGCTACGCGCTTGAGAAATGTATTGCGCCGAGAAACCTGACATGTCGAACCCAAGATGGCCGATGATTCCGTGCAACGCGATGATACCGCCGACCCGTAGATTTATAAGTGAAAATGGCGTATTAGGATGAAAGCTATAACCATGCGCGGCGCCGTATCCGGAACAGCTTGGGCACTGCCGGGTAACAGGCTCCTGTCTGAACCACAATAGTTAGTCAAGAGCTATATAGCTTGGGCTCGTTGTCGGGCGTAGCATACTTTAGAAGAGGACTGGGATACATGGTAATTTGTCACAAGTTGGTTGTGGGAACATAATTGCTGGTTGAGAAGGGTGGCGAATATGGTGATGTGCGGTCCATCGGAGGTCCTCTGTTTTGAGACATCGGTGTCAATCCATTGCACTCGTCGCATACAAGTGTCTCTGGCTTCTTGTGGATTTTGCTACAAGCGTTTGTTAGTCTCGATGAATCGACGGAGATCAAACCTCATTACTGCTCGGTTCAGTGAGACGGGGGAGCACTGAAGATACTTACTAGCAGTTGCAAATCCACTTTGCCTCCTTGCCCTCCTTATCACCCTTCCTCCCCTTTCTTTCTTTGCCGCCTGGCTTTTCACTTCTCAACTCAATGAGTGCGCCAGGCTTGTAGAACCCCTTCTCAACGCCGCAAGGTATGCAGAAACGACGGGTTCCCCAGGTCTCCTTAATGCGGGGAGAGGACTGGTCATGATTCATTTTCTCCATCTTCTTGCCGAGACTACTCCTCGTGATTGATGGGTCGTAGTGGGGGTTAGATGTTGGAGGTGGCGCAAATGTCTGACCTGGAGTCGATGCCTCGGTCTCGTCATCCCCGTCCTCCACGGGATTGTATCGAAACAGTTCAAACTCTCTTGGTGGCTTCATCTTGAAGCAGTGGTAGCATGCAAGATGCCCGCTGTCCCGTCCCACATGGTCAACCTCCGGGGCCGGTGGCGCAGATGTGCGCAGGGAGTACCGCTTGTATTCTTGCTCTGCTCGAAGCATCAAAGCAATCTTCTTCTCTTCCGGCACCCTTGACAGGTCGACATGCGCGTAGAGCCACCGGTTGACCCAACTGAGCCGGATAATGTCCAGATAACCAAGATGGCTCACAATGTTTTGCAAGACGCTTTGCGGCAACGAAGAGCTCCCAAAGATGGACGGGCGGTAGTGATCTTGCATGTGAACCAGAGAATGATGTTGGTAGGACGATATCAGCTCTGAAGGAGCTTGATAAGTAGAATATGACGGATACGTAGATGGGTATGCTGGGTAGGACATTGGAATTGGTTGCGGCAGGGCTGGCTGCTGGAAGCCAAAGGCTGAGACCTGGGGGAACGATCGCGGGGCCGGGACTGGCGCATAAAGAGGGAACTGCGTGACTGTCTGGCTCGGTAGGTACGGCGGCGCGCTGCTAAAGATGAAGGGAGACTGGCTCTGCGATGCGTAAGAAGGCCGGTGAACGAGATGTTGCTGGCGATGTATCGCTGGCGCGCCAGTCCTTGCGGCAGAGGAAGCCGGCGCAGGCAGCGCCGGGGATAGCGTCCGGGAGCTCGCTGCGTGATACGAGGCGGAGGACGAGGACGAGGAGACAGAGGAAGACCGGGCTCCAAGAGAAGGCCTGGAGGGCCCATAGTAGGACTGCGAGTTCGGTGGCGGAAAAGACATGTCGGTGACGATGTCGGGAGCGAAGAAGTATTCTCGAGGTGTCGGTGCTGGCGCAAGGAGTCTGCGAGAAGAAGCTCCAAAGTTGTGGGGATTTGGGTAGCTGGTAACTTCAGTCATTTTCTAGTGGACTAGAAGGTGTTCCTGGGTGGTGGTGATCGGGGGCTCGTTGGAAGCAGCAATCCAGGGGAATCAAGGGCTGTCAGCCTTCTATATATGAGAACGCCACGCCAGTGTGTATCCCGGCTGAGAGAGAGAGTGGTGTGGCAGATACAGAGAAACGGGCGACGGCTGCGGCGCCCTGGGTCAGGTTAAGGTACCGGGGTGCGGAGCAGAGATGGTGGCTGCGAGCTGCTGAGAGGGCAGCATTGGTAGGAAAAGGCGACTCTGCTGAATTGCAGGCAGCCGCAGCCTATCATGGAGTGTTGGAGCCGCCCGAGTTCAGGCTTTTTAGGAAGCAATCCAGCCAGCTGGGACGCTGGGGGGTTGGGGGTTGGAAGCGATGGGACCGTGGAAATCCTGCAGTGCTTTGGTTTCGGTCGGTGGTTCCCGGAGAGGTTCCCAGGCTCGGCGGCGGTATTAAATGCTGGAAGGGTGGTGCAGATGGCAGGACAGCAAACCAGAGTGCGATGCTGCTGCCAAGAGTCGTCCAGCTGCTTCGAGATTGCTGTGCCAGAGGCGCGCTTGAGACACGAGGGGGTGATGTCGGTGGGGGGGAGGGGGAGAGCTCGAGTGTCAACACCGAACAAAGCAGCCCCTCCGCCTCGAGCGCGGGTACGGATCGCGGAGCCAGGGTGATCGCAGAGGACGAGCAGAAGACATCCACTTGGTAGCGCTGGTGACCTGTCCGATGGTCTTGATTTGTGTACCCCCGCCCCTTGCGTCTTCGTAACGCCTGATTGGCAACGTCTCGTAAACTTTGCAGCCACGAATCTGGACGCGGCACCCTTGGACGCTGCGCTTGCTGCCTTATTACCAGGCCCCTTGCTGCTGCATCGCTACCTACCCCGGAGCAAAAGAGGCGATCAGAAAGATGGCTACCCCGACAGAGCAGCGATACGGAGCAAGCGTAGATGCAAAAGAAAAGCGGGCAGAAGACCTATTGGATCTCCGACGGGCGACCGCAGATACAAAGGCGTCTCGGTCAATGGCAACAATCGATTGCAGCTTCGGGAGGGAATCTGGCTGGGTGGGCTCAATTTTCGACTTCCTGCTTGGGAAGCACCCGCATTTTTGCGAGAAATGGGGCAGAGGAGTGGACGCCAGGCTAGCAAAAAGGAAAGATCGTTGCGAATTCGGCCGGGCGTTGATTGACGGGGGAGCGATGCAAGCCGGCCCAGAGCTCCTTATTCCAGCACTGCACAGTGTCAAGTGGGCGCATCGGTCACAAAAGTGCTCGAAGCGGTGGAGAAAGGAGGGGGGACCAACAGGTATGTTTCCGCTCCATCCCCCCCTTAGCAGTCAATGGAAGGTTGCCAACATTGGCAACACGTTCCATAACCCTCCCTCAAATGACGGGTTGCTTCTGGAGGTGGGTGACAGATCTCCGAACATGCAGCAAAGGCCTGGTCCGACACTAGCGAGGCGTCGCCCCGTTCTTGGTCCGCCTCTGGACCACATCCCGTCGGTCCCCTTGCTCGATCCATCGCTGCATGCGAGAGCCATGATGGTGAACACTGTGCAGCACTTTAACCGCCGAGATAGCCATGTGGATCCTGTCCCCTGATGCTTCCCTACCCTGCTCTGTCGTGCCGCGGAGAGCCGGCATCGGGCCGCCTTTCGCACTGGCACTCGGGGTTGTCTTGGGTATCTGGCAGCTCTACTGTCGGCTTGCATCGATTTAACGCAGCCCATTGCTGGCAAGTCTCACATCGTTTCGTCGGACCACAACATCGATTTCAAGCGACACAGAAAGCGGTGACGGATGGGCGGGTGGTGCGACGGCGTGCGGACGCAGGGCTCAAGCTGGGTGGGGAGGAGGCCGATCTGCTTGTGGCGGCGCGGGGTGGGTGGCAGCCGGGGAGAACGGAAAACGCAAAAGCAGCTCCTGTCAAGGGACAGTCAGCCAAGCAATACGGAGAAGGAAAATGCTAGTCCACAAGGGCCTGGAGAAGGGCTTGAATGAGCCTATGAGAGGGGGTCGCCCACCCTCCTGGCTACTCAACGGACGAATGGTGGCACTGCCAGAGGCACCATGACATGCTCTTTCCTCGGCTGGCTTGAGAGCCGTCGAACTCTAGCCAACGGCAGGCCGATTCTTGACGCCAACTACACAGTGTGTCCAGGCGATCGGTACCGAGATGAAGTCAAGGGGCAAGCGCTGATTGGCTGGAATACTTGGCGTTACCAGACTGTCGGGTCCAAGCGATCGCTCTCGTTGGCTGCCCTTGAGAACCTATTTTCTGTCAACCCGACTCTGGCGGCGGCAAATATCCCGCTCTCGTCCGCTCCTGCGTTCTGTATTCTGGTGCCCCTTCGGTCCGCTTCAAGCTCTGGGACAGTTATTTGATTTCTGGTCTTCATGCGGTCTCGCAAGCCATGGCGGGAAAGGGCCTGGCCGCAAGCAGACAAAGGGCAGCTACATTTGAAATAATCTCAGGCACTATCGCTGCCTGCATCGGGAGTTTTCATGGGTTTGTCCCTTGGGCGAACCTCAACAGCCTGGGGCGGCTATGGCCTGCAAAATACAAGGCGGGCGCGCTTGTTGGCTCGAGGAAGGAACGACACCTGCCCTCCATTCCGTCGACCCATCGTTACGTGGCACGGCAGGGAAGCCAAAACTTCTTTCGTGCATATGTAGATACTTTAGCGCAGATTAGGGCCCAGCTCCCTCGGCAGGATTTGATGGGTGGGACGGCACGTCCCAGTGCTCACTGCCTGAGGACATCTGGAAGCATGTGGTGGCGGAAAGCCAATTTAGTTCCCCATTTCTGCCACTGGCAACTCCATAGTAGCCCCTGGCCGCCAGAAACTCGACCCATTCTCGTTTTGGAGACGCAGAGATGGGAAAATGGCGCTTTCGGTGACTTTCAGTTGACCAAACCAACGTTCACCATGAGCTGGTGGCTTGCGAGTTGCATTGGTGAGGAGCTCCACTCCCGTGCAACCTGACCCTCTGAGAGACTCTTCCCAAAGAAGAATGTCGATTTCTATTCGTCAAGAGGCGCCCCACCCCCATGCATTGGGTGACTGGGTCGGAAATATTCGTGGCGGATCGATACGGAGTACGTACACCAGAGCCAAAGCGGATGCCAGCATGATGTAACTCGGTCGACTGCTTGTTGCGGGCAAACTCGCAGGAGCATCGCTCACATGACTGCAAGACACTCGTTGGGTGCCTCAGTTCTGGGACGGATAATCTGCATCAACGGACATGAGACGGCATGGCCTTGGACTGGAATGTCGCCGCGCATGCTTGGGAATCTACCAACATAGGCGCGCAAAATTAGACACGGCTTGGGACTTACTCATCGGAAGGGCCCAGGGATGTCCGGCTGGGGAGCCACCCGCCCGTCCGCAAAGCGATGTCAACAGGGGCGGACGGTGCAGGTGTGATTGCGTCAGGCGTCGGCAGAGCCCAGAACTGGTCGCAACGCTGGGGTTCAATACATTCCCCGGTCACACACCACTGAAATTGACGCGACAAAGGGACGAGGGCAGACACGGTTCGGTTGCTGCAAACGCGACTTTCGGGCCGGCCCACCGTTTGAGCTTCCCCCCTCAACCGAGCCAGTCTCCCCGGGAAAATGCCGTCAAAGGGACTTGAAAACGCCCAAGCCGTTATTACGAGTCTTTCAGCTCAGGCTTTCCAGGGCCGAGTCAGCACCAACATACTGTCTCCTTACAGGGCCGGAGTATTCCATGACGTGGAAGGGAAACGGTTAAGGCGGACTCGGAAGTTGGGGCACTCAACGATCAGGTCAGCTCCTGGGAGGTTCCTTCCTCCGGTCCACGCACCACCCAACCTGCCTCTCTCACTTGCCCCAGAGGGCCGTGGGCCATGGCAAATCCAGCAATCGGCCGGCAGATCTGAAAACCGCAATCAACCCTTTCCACCACCCGGTCCCACTCTCCTGTTTATCACCTCGTTCTGAAGTCGCACGACACAATATTATCGAGCAGCCAACACAAAATGGATACCACGCTGTGGCCCCTCAGCGAAGGCGTGGAGGGCCCGGCAGCTCTCCCAGTCCTCACACCGTCCTCACTCCACTCCACGCAGGACCTCTGAGTCTTTTACGGGGTTTCCCGTTGTTAGATAGTGGCTCTCGGTGAGCCTTCACCCCACCACAGCAAGAGTACAACCATCGATGCCGAGACAGACTCGACGCTAGCAACACGCACCGCCAAACACGAGCAGTTTGCCAGCCTTTGCCCACAGTCCCGACACCCGCCTCCCACCGCCCCTTTCCTCATGCGTCGTTGAAAGATCTACCCCATCCGTGGGCCACGGATTTCCAGACAAGTCCAGCAAAGTACCTCGACTTTCACTCCAACACAAACGCACCTCTCGCAACAAGGCACGCACAGCCGCAGAAGCCTGCTCTCACTTGAAGATTCTGGCTAGGCTCTTCTACGGCATCTTGTCCACCAGCCCCATACCCACCAAAGCCTCACACGGGAGTTTGCTCATCGCCGTCCTGACTTCCGCAGGGATGGCATCCGAGTCGACCCATCGCAAGTGCTCGAGCCAACTTGTTTGTCCAATACTAGCCCTGATGCTTTTGCCACCAGACCACTCTGGTCTTGCCTCGCCCTGCCAGGCGTCAATCGCACCATGGGGATGCCTAGCCTGGTCCAGGAATTTCAACGCCGTCGTTTCTCCGCTATGGGACATGCTGTATCCGCCAAGAATAGCGCGTTAGTGCGCGCGCATCTTTCAAGCAGCGTCCTCCCTGGGATCCATGCACCCTAATTAAGCGCCGCCTCTTCGAACCATCATGCGGCAGAAGGTGATAGGGCTGCGGAAGCAACAGCCAGTCGTTGCACCCCGGACGGGACACAGCATTAGGCATTCGTGTGGTGTGGACGAGTCAGAGATTGGCTGGCGGGGAAATAGAGGACGGCCGGCCCCTGAGGAAAAGGGCCGGGGTGCAACCCTGACGCGAGACAGCACCTATCCTCTATCTACTGCAGCGTTCACAGCGTTACATGCATGTCCTTCGGGCTGTGGTGAGCGAGGTACGGAGTAGCTTCTGGACAGCCCTAGGGACCGGAGTCTCGGCCGACGGGGGTGACCGCCGTGACCCAAAGTCTTCATTTGCCACCGCAGCGAGGAAAATGCACTGTTTGTCCGTTGGTCCTCTCCAACCACTGCCTAGCTGGCGAAGCAAGCTCATCGGCTAATCAATTCTCTTCTGCCGAAGTTGTCCTGAATGCGTACTCTCCCTTTTCAGTGCGATACATGGCGACCGGTACGTGTCCGATCCGCTCCTCGAGTCCGTCTGGCTCGTCCATCCCGTCCCCGGCGCGTTCTCGGATGCTGTCATCTACACGGCAAAACAACATTGGGAGCGCACCGCTCTTCCACACCGAGACGCCATCCCGCGCCGACGCAATGATGGTGTAGCAGAGATAGCAGACGCTCAGGAGAATCATGGCGCATGGATAGATCAGCCAAAGCCACTGGACCCTGATGAAGGGCGCGAGTTGAGTTGCGTAGCCGTCGTACCGCATTCCCATGGACCCGCTGAGCATCCCGTGCCTCCGAATCTCGCTCGTCATGCTCGCCGCGAACCCCTGAACCCAATCTTGGAGGTGATCGGTGGCATTCCACATCGCTCCCACCCAATCTGACGAGTATTCGATTTTGCTGACGTCGGCGTAGCCGCTCCCAGTTGCGATACCGGCCATGAACGATCGGAGGGCAGCCATGGCCTCGTGGGTTACAGCATACCGAGTCCCATCGTCCACATTCAGTTCTTCGACTGGCATGTTGACGAAAACATACTCCAGCCCATGGGAGTCTGCACGTCTTACTGTCGTCGTAGACCAGTCTCCGACCAGTGACTCGTTTTGAATCCCGCCGGCGACCGAGAGGGAATAACTTTGGATACAAAACCAAAGCGCACACTCGTTGCCCTCAACCAACAACTCTTCGTCGTCTGGCTGGCTTACAGACAACATATCAAATACCGAGAAATACGCCCGGTTGCTAGAGGAAATCGGGTATATGGATCCATTGGTCGGTGCGACTTTAAATATGCTGTAGTCGGAGCGGTTCATTGGCCCGTCAACGGAGGTTGTCGTCATTGAATACGTGCAGGTCTTTGCCGTTTGATTGCAAGTTGTAGCCACAGGGACAGGAGTACAGCCACCGCATGCCGCCAGGGTCGGAATCACTGGCCAAGAGCAGTTTGATGTTCTACAGGACGCTGCAATCTTGGGAGGCTCCGTTGAGATGATTCCACTGTACACGGCCGCCTTGGTTGAAAGAGTCGGGACAAGGTCTTGGTCGAGCTCGTTAGAACACTGTCTCATTGTTATCAGGGCTAGACTTACCCTCCATGAAGCCTCGTATGAGATAGGAGTCCTACACCTCCGAACGAGGAGGAGCCGGCGCTAGGATAGCGGTGCTGTTGTCCATTCGGCGAGGTCTTTCCTCGAACATGACCATCTGCTGAGAGAAGGTCTCGAAGCCGTAAGCCATAATGATGATGAACGCTCCGATACAGCCTAGGTGTCTTATCCAAGCTGTCAGTCCCTTTTCTTAGCATCCCAGGCAGTCAACAAACCTCAATTTCATCCGCCACAGGAGAGCCATGCTTCCCAGCATCCCTCTCGATGCCTCGTCAAAGATCTTGAAGTCGGACAAGCGTGCCTCGTGACGACTCCTTTGCTGCACCGCCTCTGAACTCCAGATCCACGCCCCTTGGCTGAGAGCGGCCTCGACAATGGCACTCATCGAAACACGAGTAATCGTCACCAGCGCGATGATGGCCGTGTCAAGCTGCAGACCCCATCCGAGCTGGGGCACGAGATGTCCGTCATCTGCATAACCACTCTCGTCAGTATTCTTCACTATGCCCCTGAACTGGGAAACGGAATTGTAACTCACAGCTCTTTAGCAAAACCACCAAGCAACAGGCCGTCACGATGCAGAGGAGGGCATACCAGTATTCCTCTTGCCACCAAGCCGCGGAAGAGAAGTACTTTCTTGCGGTTTCCTTTCGACTTGGCGCCTTTCGACTTGAACCGTTTCCGCTGTCACTGCTCTTTGTCGACGATGACTGGGTACTTTGTTGCCGCTGCCGTTCGCGTTGCTTTCCGGAGCGTGAACCGAGGTAGATCTCTTCAAAAGATGCGGAAATGCTGTTCTTTTCGTCTCCGGTTATCTTTGCTGCCGTCCTGAGGTCGGGGATGGAGTTCGAAGTTGTGGATGCGGGCGGTCTTGTCGTGTACTGGACTGTGTAGCGGCGGCTCCCGTTGGGACGCACAGCGCGGAAGGAAGAGGACATGGTGATGTTTACCTAGGCGCGGATGGATCAGGGGTGGGACATAGAGATGATGAGTAGGGCTGCGTGCAAGGGAAAATGATGGTCAGAAGGGAGTCGGAGTTTGGGTGTCCAGAGGACTGGACCGATTCAGGGTGAAGAGAACGAGAAGCTTCCGCAGAACATGGAAGCTGATACCCAGAGTGAGCTGGCAAAAGGGAAGGAGGTGATGCTTGGGAGCGGCCATCTTGCCCAACACCAGAAGGAGCAACGCACATCATCGAACCAACGCTTTCAACGGGCTTCATTTTGTACCTGTAATCTATAATACACGTATCCTTACTGCTCGCTGATAATACCACCCCAAGGCCGTCGCACATGCACGCTCTCGTTCCACCGGCTTTACAGCCCCATCCGCAACTGATACTTCGGAGCACCCCATTCCTAGTGAAAGGGGATGCAAAAGTCAATCCATGTGCCTAGGTAGTCCAGTCGGCCACCTGAGCGCTCCTCTCGCCTATACAGCCTCTCGAACTCCTCGTAGTTCAGCCTTCCCCACCCACCGCGCGTCTTTGCCTCCTGCTCGGCGAGGTCAATCCGCTTCCACTTGACCAGTGTCGCCAGTGGTATTGGTGTGGGGAGCGACGAAGACGTGTCTTCCTGATTACTCGTTGTTGCAGTGCCGTTGGCAGTCTGCACCGACTTACCCTTGGACGAGGGAGTGTGAGCCCTGACCTCTTCTTGGTGGTCCTCCTGCTTGCCCGGTGTTGTAGAAGAGTCGGACGTTGAGTTCGGCCGGAACTGTGGCATAGTCGGATCGCGGTAAACATCGGCCTCAGGAGACGCTACCGACCAGTCCGACTCTACAGATGGGGCTGGTCCCTCGTCCACATTTTTGCCCTTGTCCTTCGAGTTTGAGTGGCCCTCCTCCATTGCATCCTCGCCAGCCCGAGCTGTTTCGTCAATAGTGTAACCGCTGACAGCGAGTAGCTCCGGTAGCGTTGCCTCTTGCTGGCCCTTCTCTGATTCTGCAGAGGACGGGTCGGGACCCCATGGATCTCCACTGGCGGGGGAGTCCAGCGAGTTGAGATCGATCGACTCAAAGAGTGCACGGTGTTTTTCTCGCACCTCCTTAGTCTGCGCTGCTTCCAGAGCCATATCTTCCTTGGCCTTGAAAAGCAAGTCAAGGATTTCGTTGAACGCCTGTTGCATGACTTGATAAAAGACTTCTTTGCCGGCATCTCGCTCGGCGTCGGGGATATCCATGCCACCCCACCTTTCCGGAATTACCCTCGAAGATGTCGAGCGCTCTGATCTGTTTTCGTAATCGTCGGTATCCTCGGCGAACCTTACTTTTGATGATGACCGGGACCGGGTAGCGGGTGGGGGAGCGCGAGGAGCAGATTTGGAGCTCTCAGCGACCCCGTTGAGACTTTCCAGAATGTCCTCTTCTTCGTTGAATCCTTCGGGCGCTACCGCACCCTCCTCCTCGTCGAGGTAGAACTGCCGTTTCAGCCAACGGTCCAGCAACTTCCTCTGTGCGAACGCCTTTGAGCGTCGATGGGAGGAGCGAAGGCGACGATCAAGCCGCTGTGCCGTTTGCGCTTGATCAGCAGTCTCCGCTCTAGTTCCGAACCCGTCGTGGGGAACAGCATCTGAATCGCGCAATTGGAGTGTCTGGTCCCTTGAACCACTGGCCTCGGGCTCGTCTTCTGCTCTGCTAGCCACCGCGGCTGCCCCGCTGGTCTCTACCTGGCCAGACCGGTGGTTATTATCGCCAGAGTCGTCCTCTGGCCCCTCGCTGCTCTCCTCGTGCGGGGGATTCTCGTTGAGAACCACGAAAAATTCCTGGCCCCGCGACTCGCCTATCATGAGCGCAGGCAGCTCATCGACACGAGTTGGGGGGTTGAGGAGGGCGGTCAAGTACCGGGGGTCAGTGATGTTCCCCGGGGACAGTTGGTTGTCTGGGGTGGGGGAAAACAACGTGTCGATAACACGAGCAGGTGTGGTAAATAGGCTCGACAACAACGACTGACGATCTGCCGTGTCGGTCCCGTCCTCCTTAACGGCGTTGCTGCTTCCATCGGAGATGATGACATCGCCAGTGTTGGAGTTGATCACCTTCCCTTCCATAGGGCGGTTCGGATCAGCCGAAGGAAAACCCCCCTCGCGGCCGAACAAGCTGCTCAGCGGTTGTCTACTCGTAATCAGCTGTTTAGCTTCGGGTGAGCTCATGACTTGCTCGTCCAGGCCGTCAACAATGTCGCGGTGCATTTCTCGAAACATAACATAGTACGCGCGAAAGAGGCGAAGACAGTCCCGGCGATCAATGAAGCCATCTCTGTCCACATCGTAGCCGTCAAAGACCCTCCGCAGACGGTCCTTTCTTTTGCGGAATGATGTTGCGTGAAGGAACTCGGGAAAGCTGATAAGACCGTCGTTGTTCGTGTCGTAGAAGGAAAAGATACGGCTCTGCATGAGGTTTGGCGCGGCCCGCATGCTCCCGCTCGAAGGGACGAGGTACTGCTCAAAAGTCTGGCGATCCATGGCCAGGCACAGATCGTCAGGATCCTCCCTCCACTCCGTGTTGGCCATGAACGTCCATTGCTCCCAGAGAGCATCCAATTCAGGCCGCTCGAAGCCAGTCTCCTTTGACAACCTCGTAATCAAGCTTTTGGGAAGGTTCCTGACGCAGCTCTCTGGGTCGCCGGGATACCACACAGGCTGCATGTGGCGCGGGCCGAGCCGGGGGGCGGGGATTTTGATCTTGTAGAAAACGTGTGTCTTGTAATGGAGACCCTGCGATTCGCACGTTTCGCAGAGGTCGAAGTCGGCGCAATTTGCACAGCGATAACGAATGCCGCGAATGGGTGCGATGCCGCAAGCGTTGCATTGGCATCCTCGGTGAACATAAGAGTTCCTCCTAGCATTGTCCTCCGAGACGCGGAACAGCAAGCTGACTATGTTCTGGCCAGAGCGCTGGAAGTTGAGCGGCTCGTTGAACCAGTCATCCTGCATCGGGTGATCGTCGGCGACCGTATCGCCGTCCGTGATGGGGCGCACCGTGGTATGGTCAAGGTTGTTCTCGTCGGCGGGGGGTTCGTCCTGAGAGGTCCAAGAGCCCTCTGACTCCGGGCGCTCGTGATCATGGCCGTGGTGAGCTTCGTGATCGTGGTCGTGATCGTGGTCAAGCTCGTCGTGGTGATGGTGGTGCTGAAGGGTGGGAGCGGAGCCCCTGCGGTGACGCACGGCATTGCTTCGGCGGAGGGTGCGGGCAGGGTCGTGGGGGGTTTGAGATTCGACGTAAGCTTGGAAGCACGCGTATCCGATCGAAGCGGCGGCGGCAAACGAGAGCATGGCAATCCCAACCCGCTGGCGGGTCAGGGTCGACGCGGCAGCGTTCGACATGTCGTCCATGGCCCCGATGCCCGATTTGGCATCGTGGTCAGCCGCGTGTCTCTCACTGTGTGGAGGTGCACCTTTCTCGGGTGCTGTCGCAAGCGGGGCGAGTCATCAACTGGAAGCTGTTGTAAGGTCGACGCGCCGGGTTAGTCAATCCGATCCAAAGCCTCAAAAGTTGTGGTGGAGCTTTTGCTTGAACTGGCGTCACTATGCTGGAAATTTTGGACCCCTGCCGCCAAGTCCCGGTGCGAGCCGCAAAACCTGATGTGTGACCCTAACCCTGATCCTTGAATTAGATCTGGTGCTGGTTGACGCATGACTCCCTTGCGCCTTTGAGGTTGTGTCTACACTTTGATGGAATGCAAATGTTCTATAGAGCCAGCTTGAGATAATTTCAATGAGACTGCAAATTGCACGCCACGTCTCACTTTTTTGGGTGAAGCAGACCGCGACCATGAGCCCCACCCTCTTGCTTCATCGATGATCTCAAAGACGGCAAAGCGCAACCCCTCATCTGCCCACCTTCACAGCTCCACGGCAGCCGCATGTAACCACATGCGGTTTCCTTTGTAGCTAAACATGCAGAATCTCAAATGCATAGAACATGAAAACTGTAGGTAAGCAAGCCATGTCCCCAACCTAACCCGGGATATCGATGTCCCGACTTTCCAGCACCGCAACCCTTTCCACCTCACCTCGAAATACAAAGCTCATGCAACCTGGAGCCTCTGCATTGGATGTGATTGTCTTCGGTGCACCTGACTGAAACCTTTGACCACCTTCACAATGGCTTCGTACGACCCCAGCCAGACGGAATCCCTTCTCGTCTGTGTAGCTTGCGGCACCCAGTTTCCAACATCAGACCGCAACACGCTCAAGACCTGCTTCATCTGCGATGACCCCCGCCAGTACATCCCCCCTCCTCAGCAATCCTTCACAACGCTCGGAGACATCCGTTCCAAGCACAAAAACACATTCACGGCTTTCCCCAACAACCCCTCACTCATCTCCATCACCACCACCCCCAAGCTGGCCATTGGACAACGCGCCATCTTGATCAAGACTCCAGGTGGCAATATCCTCTGGGATTGTCTCACACTTCTTGACGAGGAGACCATTGCTGAGATTAAGAACAAGCACGGTGGACTTCAAGGGATTGTGATATCTCATCCGCATTATTACTCGACCCATGTGGAGTGGGCCGATGCGTTTGACTGTCCAGTGTATCTGGCTGTTGAAGACAAGCAATGGGTGGCAAAGACGAGCGACAGACAGATGTTTCTTGACGCGGAGAAGATCGAGACCGACATCAAGATTGGGGGCGTGGAAACAGGGATCAAGGTCATCAAGCTAGGAGGCCATTTCCCAGGAAGTTGTGAGTCTGAGTTCCTCTCATCAGTAAACCTCTTCTATTTCCAATTATAACTTCTTCAAACCCCTTTGCAACCCGATCAGATTCTCTTCCAGGCTCTTTTCGCTTCCCTTACCTATCAAGCACACACTCAAACTCATGCATTTACCATCCCTTTTCGGAAGCCAATTGATCCCCTTTGCCATCCCAATGGTCTCTCTCACCTCTCTTCGCGCGTTTCACTCAATGTGCTCGACACGGTTTTATCCCAGTCACGGTTTCAAACCTCTTTAAAATCCATACGACAAATCTTCAGTAAACCTTTCTTAACCCTCCCCGTTTGCTAAACCCTCCACCAAACGTTCACCAAACCTGTTCCAAACCCCTTACAACTATTTCCTAACCTGATTTTAATCATTTCTCAACCCTTCTCCATCTTAACCCCTTCCAAAACCCCTTCCACATCCTTTCCAGTCTCACTTCAGATATCTCGCCCTCCGCCTGCCCCCCATTCCATCCAACCTCACACACTAACTCTCCCTCCCAGTAACGCTTCTCTACTCATCCTCCCTCCTCGTAGCAGACACCCTCATGACCACCCCTTCCGCCATCTCCAACTTTACCACCAACGCCCTTTCTGAGCCACGCACCCGACCCAAGGGCGTAAACACATACGCATTCATGTGGAGCATCCCAAATTACATACCTCTCAGCGCCAACGATATCATTCGTATGTGGGGCATCCTGAAGGAGTACGACTTCACTGCCACCTACGGAGCGTTTGAGTGGCAGAATGTAGAAGGGGAGGACGTCAAGGGGAGGGTACTGGAGAGTATGCAGATTCAGACGAGGTACATGGGCTATGGGGATCACCCGTTTTTGCACACGTTGTTTTGATGAGAAATATTCAATGGGGGTTAGCTTCAAAATCGTGACATCTTGTATTGTTACACCTATCGTGGCATCTCGTACTCCTTCCAAGAAAGCCCTCCTCATCAGGCTATGGTAATACAAACCCCATTTTATCCCTGTTATCGTCTACGATCCGGGCCCATTCCAAAAGCAGCCGAAACAGATAAACTTCCATGTCCTCCCTCCTAATCGCCTTGAACGCCATCTTCCGCCCCTCGTCGGCGATCCACTTCGCATTGTCCGGGTTGCTCTCCATCTTGACATTTCTGCCGTTCAGCCTCGTCTCCCCCGAGTCTTGAATGCCCGTAAAGTACGCCAGCGTGCCGTGTAGCGCATGGAAGCGAACGTCGATCGGGACAAAGTGCACCCAGGGGAGCAGCCGCTCAGTATACCATTCCTGGAATATCGAGGATAGGAAGGGAATGCTACCTGATCTCAGGACACGGAGGAAGTCCTTTGGAGGTCCGTTGTCTGTGTCCATTATGAGGACGAACTGGTGCATCAGAGACTGTTTTATTATAGAGTCTTCGTCGACATCGGTCTTGAAGCCAAACTCGTGACGCGCGGCGCAGTCATCGCCGCAGGAACCCGAAGGGTTGATCAATCCAATGTCCATTGGAAGCAAGTTGTTGAGTTGCGCCGTGGAGGCATGTTCGTAGTTGTATTGCCCGCGATGTTTTGAGTCCGGGAGGAGAATGGTGACCTCGTCTGCGTTCGAGGCGTTGTTGACGAGGTGCACCAAGCGCTCTTGATGGCCGCCCAGTAACAACTCCTTGCTAGGGTTGCCATCCAGCTTGCCACGCCAAAACAGCTTTCTTCGCTTCATCTCGAACCCTGCTCCCGTGTCGGCAAGCTCTAAGCTCTCGTCATGTCGCCGCAGTGGTACAAGGATATCGCGATAGCTATCCGTCTTGGACCTACTAAAAACGGGCAGAAGCTCCTGTATTGGGCGAGGGCTTGGCTGGGTCATGTGAAAACCGTGTAAGCGGAGCAGATCAGGCTGGTGGCACAGCTCCAACGCAAGCGGCCACTCCGTCAGATATTGTCCCTGGGATTGCGGCCGGACGCAAGAGGTGCAGATATCGCGAACATCCCAGTGAACACCCGACCTCGCCTGCGTGCCTGGAGGGCAAGTGAGCGCCGTCATCTCGCGGAAAACGCGTGGAGTGGTGTAGTCCTCCAGTGATTGCATTGCCGGAGGCACAGCGTCATCCAGGGGCGAACTCCTAGATAGTAACTTGGTAAAACCGCCGTGTTTCCCCGTCGGTATATCATCCCACGGCGCCAGCACTCTTGGTCGATCATTGAGATTGACCGCAAACTCCAGGTTTTCTGGCAGATGCTCGCCGAACGAGTTGACCATGGCAGCCATGTCATCCAGGATGGTTATAGACGTGGATGGCAGCGACGAACTGTCGTATACTAGTGTTCCATTTTTGATCCTGACCAAAACGACATCGAGTTCCTCAGCAGCACGTAGAACTCCGTTGCGTACTTTGTCTGGCGAAACACCCCAGAAGGGCAACAAGTCTCTCTCCATCTGAGCAAAGTGATCGAGGATTGGTGACCTACGATCCTTTGCGAACTTGTACCACGCGTCAAACTTGGGTGGCGGGGATCGTCCATTGTGACGCTCGGCGTATTCTCGAACGGCAACAGGGAGCGAGTCGCTCACACTAGCGTGGATTAGCCAGCGATCCGCCTCGACTCTCCTATCGTAAATCAGTCTCTCGAGAGGATGGCTACTCAACACTCTCGATCCCCTGATGCTGCTGTAGATGGTAGCAGTGACCGTGATGAGGATTAGGAGGAGAACTATAAAGGCCCGGTGAACAAACACCACAGACCGCAGGTTGTTTGCGTAGACGAAGAAGGCAAATCCGTTGCAAATCAACACCATGGAAAAATAAGTGGTAACTGGTGATATGTTTTCCCATGTCCCGATCAGGAATGTCTGCGTTGCGGCCGAGATGATGCCGGATAGAAATGTGACGATGCCAACCATGGACAAGGGACTCCCCTCAGTAGTGAGAAGGGCAGTCGAAACGAGGAAAGCGGAGATCATAAGACCATCGATGACGGTATCGAAAGCGTAGAGGGAGTCTAGTCCCCGGAAGTGGTTGCTCATTGGCCGTGAGCGCTGGAAGAAACGCGAAAAGGAGTACAGGATCCCGATCCCCCCAGCCGTTGTCAGAAGGATGGAGCTCAAAGTCCTCAGTCGAGCCCTCGTTGTTCGCGCCCAGGCGAGGATGCGCCAGAGGAGGATGATGATTGCCGCATCGAGTAGGAGTCCAGCCCACTGGAGAAAGCGCACGAAGGATGCATTAACAGTATCGGAACAGAAAAACGAGGATCTCATGTCTTGCGACGAGGCGAGGTAAGTGCCGTAGCTGAGGTTCAAGATGCCGACGATCAGAGGGAGCTTTAACCCTGAAATCCATTGTCCAATATCGTCGAAAATAGTGTGGTGCATGTCGTCGTAAAATTTCTCAGCATCTGTCTGTAGACCTCGACCAGGAAGGAGCTCGTACACCATTATGACAAGGGGCAGCCATGACTGAGAGAGTGTCAGAGGAACTCGAGAGGGAACTCTAGAGAAGCAGTGCCGAATCATACCTCAACTCCAGGGCTTGAGCACTGGAGATCATACGAAACTCGATGGAAAGCTTCAAGGCGCAGGATGATGCATACAACGACAGCGGGGAGGAAATATCGGCGGGGCTTTTTGGGCAAGCTGGCCCGCGATGCCCTCAGCACGCCCAAGTCATCGTCTGGCGGTTTGGTCAGTCCTCAGCTCCTTTACCCAACGGAAGGAGTGTTGAGACTCACCAAATCTCCCGTTGGCACCTGGCAGCCATACCGAGAAGAAGCTAATGAAAAAAGCGGCTACCCCTGATATCAAGGGACACAATACAGCAGACAGCCGTGGTTGTTCTGGCTTCGGTCAGCGATTCTGCACCACCAACATTCGACGTGCACACTCGGTAAACAAAACAGGGGAAACAGGCCATACCGATTAATTGGTGGTTCTCAAGATTGCGAGCGAGCCATATAAAAGAAGCCACAGCGCTGAGATGGGCGGGTCAGTGAGAAGCCTAGACGACGTGTGTCGACTCGAGTGTGAAAACGGTTGCAGGACATACCTCAAGGCCGCGAGCTGGGAAGAGCCGGGTGACGCCATGAGCGCACCACTTGAGCTAAGGTGCCCGCAGTCACAATGTCCTTCCAATCATGGATTTTATCCCCCAAATATCGCTTCTTCACCTTCTAGAATTGAAGATTGACAGAAGCAAACACATCGCACAGGAACTGAGGTGTGCGACGGTGACACTTGGCATGGTTTGATGGTTGTCAATCGCCGCGGCTCCCGAGCCTGGATGCTCCCAGCTTCCCTGGCGGCAAAATACGAGCCCCCTAAATCGGGCACGGACCACATGTCATTCAGTTGCCTGGCAAGCGCGCCAGTGCACGCCTCTCGGACACTTGAACACTCCCACCAAAGGATGAGAGCCAATCTTTTTTGCATCCAGCTGAAAAAATACCTTGCGTAGAATTCTAGGTTTGCTTTGTGACCATGATATCGTATAGCGTTGGCGATGAGGGCTCTACGACGAGCGTCGATAAAAGCGACTTTGCGCATTGGATGAATCAGGCTTCATCCCTGCAGTCTGGCTGAGGGCCTACGAGAACGTCTCACATGCGTTCTAGACGTGTACCGCATCGAAGGATATTCGCGGTTGAAGGGTCTCTCAGTCACCCCCACACGAGACTTGGATCTTTGCCATGGTTCAACACCGCCTCATTGCGAAAAATCGGGATACGAGCACTGAGGGTTAGGGTTATAACCGCATTCCAGGCGACGCGTCCCACGCGTAAAGCATTGGACGTTCCAACGTCATCCACTCGAAATCTCATCCACGACAATACCCGCCAAGACGCCACGATCACCCCTTTACCGCCCTACCATAGTCGGGGGCTTCATGGATCGATAGCAAAAATGAGTGGCATCAAGACCGGACCTGCGACACGCGGTCTCCAGGTCTTTGCAATCCCGGCCGTTTGCGTGCTGATTGCTTTTCTCGGCTACTATTCACAATGGCTGTTCAAGAGCTCCCCGGACCTGCTCCCCGGCCCTCTGACCACCCGTGAAAGCGGCATCTTCAACTCCCTCCTGGTCACAGTGTGGTACACCTACTACAAAGCATGCACCGTGGATCCAGGCCGATACAACACAGCCCCCCCATATAAATCCAAATCCTCTGGGAAAAAATCCCCGGGGCCACCAGAATCCGACCCCCCGGCTCCGGCCCCGGCGCCGTCCGGCACCCGCTGGTGCAAAAAATGCGCCGCGCCCAAGCCGCCCCGGGCGCACCACTGCCGGCACTGCGCACGCTGCATCCCCAAAATGGACCACCACTGCCCCTGGACGGGCAACTGCGTCTCCCTCCAAACCTTCCCCTACTTCCTGCGCTTCCTCGTCTACACCAACGCCGCCCTCCTCACCCTCGGCTACCACATCCTCCTCCGCCTCTCCGTCATCTGGACGGACCGCCACCTCCCTTCCTACCTCGGCCCCACCCTCCCGCACCTCATCGCCCTGACCCTCCTCTCCCTCGTCTGCCTCGCCACTCTCCTCGCCCTCTCCATCCTCCTCGTCACCACCTGCAAGTCCTGGGCCCTCAACACCACCATGATCGAAGACTTTGAAATCGAGCGCCACGACGCCTTCCTCTCCCGCATCGACAGCACCACCTCCTCCTTCTGGGGCCCCGACGGCGACGCCTCCCTGCTGCAATCCCAACTCTCCCGCATCGAGTTCCCCTACGACCTCGGCTTTTACGCCAACCTCTCTCAGGCCATGGGCACAGGGAATTTCCTCCTCTGGTTCTGGCCCCTGGCCGGCGGCCCCAAGATAAACCCCGCTACACCGGGCAAGGGTCCCGGCTGGGAATGGGAAGAAAACGGGTTCAACGATGTCCCCGGGCAGTGGCCGCCTCCGGACCCGGAAAAGTTGAGGAGGCAGAAGAGCGGGTGGCCGGGGGCCGCGTCGAGGGTAAAGGCAGAGACGGAACGGGATCCGTTTTATGCCGATGGGAGTGCCGAGGATGCAAAGACGGCGTTTGCGGCGAGGCAGAGGGCGGATTTTGAAAGGAGGCAGAGGCAGCAGCAGCAGGAGAGGTGGGAGGTGTTGGACGAGCTGGAGGAGAGGGAGTATGAAGGGGAGGTGGCGTGGACGAATGCGGAAGGGGATACGCTTTGGGATTACGGAGTGGACGAGGAGGCGGAGAGGGACGAGTTTATCCCTATAGGGGGAGACGAGGAGGACGAGGATGTACCGATTGCGGAGCTGTTACGGAGGAGAAAGGTTTTGGTTAGAGAGGAGGATGAGTGAGGTAGACTTTGCATCCATAGGTATAGCAGGTAATTTCTGTTTTTGAAGTGGTCGAATCCCCAGCATAGTACCTTCCTTGTATTCACAATCCAAGCCATGTCTTGTGAAAACAGTCGCTATTTTCTCTATACATGTCACCGTTACTGCCACGCGAAATATACAACAAGCCATATCCCGCCGCACCCTTCGCTGGCACTTCAAACCACAAATAAGCAAGATGAACAAAACGCTGGGCCTCCCATTCTCGCATCTACTTTGCGCCCTACCGATCCTACCAGTCATCATCGTCATCCTTCTTCGCCATGGCCTGTTTTCTCGCCAGCAGCGCCTCGGCCAGGCCTCCCGCCATACTAGGGGTTGGCGTATTGCTTCTGCTTCCATCCGACCCGTTCATGCTCATACCCGAGTCCCGAGCGGGCAGCTGCGGCGCAGGGGCTGGCTTCCTACCTGCTGCAGGGCGCTTGGCGGGAGGGAGAGGTTTCGCGCCTCCCCTTGCCCCAGCTCCGTTGGCTGCCGAGGGAGGCGGCGGGGGCGGGCGAGGGGCCGCAACGGGGGGCGGTGCAGGCGGAGCTTGCTCCTCCACGTACGCAGCGGGGACCCAGGCTTGTCCGCCGCTAGTCTTAGCAAGCCACCAACCTAATGAGACATGTCAGCACACCGAAACAGATCGAGATCCGGCTTGTGTTGCGAAGGTCTTACCGTTGTTTTCCTTCTGGACAATCTCGATCACCTCGCCTGCCCTAATAGAGAGCTCGTTTTCTTTCTGCCCGGCGAAGTCATAAAGCACCTTCGCCATGATCTTCGGGGGTCTCGCTGGGGCAGTCGGCGGCGGCGGGGGGGGAGCGCGTGCAGCCGATGAATTAGACTGCTGCCGAGTGTGCGAAGGGATGGGATCTGTGAACGCCGAGGCAACCGCAGCTGCGGCGGTCACACGAGGCTGAGGCACCGGTCTTGAGGAAGCCGTTGTCGCACCTGGCCTGGCCTGAGGTGTGCGGTTCTGGGCGTACCTGGATGGCCTGCCACCGGGTCCACCAGGCTTGATGAGTTTTCCTCTCGTGATGGGCCGTGGGGGAACCGGCTTGCCCTTTGGCGTCGGTCGAGACATCGAGCTCGGGGGCTCGCCCGGTTGGGTGTGGATGGTAGAACTCTTGTAGAAGTCAATTTGGCTGGGTGCGTCCTTCATCACCTTGACCAGCTGCATCTTCCCCGGCTTCTTGGCATACTCGATCCCCTCTCCGATCTTGAGGTTGAAGCCGCCAGGCATAACCCTCTGCATCTGGGTAAACATCTCGGTCTTTAACACGCAGTTGAGGAGAGGATCGGGCTCCTGCTGTGAGCCGATGCCCAAAGAGAACCAGTCGTCTCTGGCAGTAGATGCGCCGATGAACTTGATGGCACCCAGGGGCCACGACTTCTCTACCACAATCTGGGGCTTCTGCTGCACCATCATTTGAGCCACAACGTAATACTTGCTGTTGGTGACGATGATGATTCGGGGGCTAGGCTTGCTGGAACGTCCGAATTTGTGCTCAAGGATCTCTCCACGGCACGAGAACATGGCCTTCTCGTTGCTGCTGAGGTTGATGGCGCTGCGAATCTGTGCGCCAGGGCCACTGCTCGCGTTGATGCCGAGATAATCTCCGAGGAAGCGGCGCGAGCCAAGGATACTCATTCGCCGGCGCTCCTTTCGGCCTCCCAAGACCTTATGGCCTTGGTCGCGGAGCTGCAGATACTCGGCGCCGACCCGTTTCTTCCTCCAGAAGCGCTGAATTCGAGTGGCCGACTCTGCTCTGTACGCCAAGTACGCTCGCCACATTCGCTGGATACGAGTCGCCATGTTGTGCCAATATCGATCTCTCATGTGCTCAAGCGCGAAGAGCGTTTCCGGGGACTTGATGAAGGCCTTGGTGACTCCAAGCTGCCACTCTTCTTGAGGAATACTAGTGTCTTTGAGGATCTCCTTCACCGCAGCCTCGTATGAGCCAGTCCAGGTGTACTCTCCCGCGTAAGAGGTAGCGGGAGAGAGGAGGAAGAACCGGTCGACAAACTTCTCAAAAGACTGGCGGTACGCAAAGCCGGCGCGGCGGATACGAACGTTCTCCTGGAGTCCAAGATATTTGATCTGATGCAAGACGTTGGGTACGTTGTATTCGGAGGGGGACTTGTTCTCGTTGGGCTTGATGGTGCGAATGTACGAGGGCTGGCACTTCATGAGGGTGTCGACCAGCAAATTGGCCGATGTCCTGATTCTGTCGCCTGCAGATGGGGGTTGTTTTCGGTTGTCCTGGTCGACTTGCTGCGGGAAGAGTGTGTGGACAAACTTGTTCCGGCTGACTTGGAACAAGTTGAGCAAGCCCTTGAGCAGGAGATCCTTGTTCTTGTCCGTGATGCCGTCCACGGCGTAAGTGACATCACCAGCGTAGTGCTTGACGATGAAGCCACCTTGGCGCGCGGTGAGATGTTTATGGGACATACCATTGATGCTCTGCATGAATGTGCGATCGCAAGCCGCCGGATCGGCATGAGCGGTCTTGGTGGCGTCCTTCATGGCCGAGAAGATACCAGGCGGCCTGACGGACTCGATCAAATCACACACCACCTTGTTGTCGAAGTAGGTGATGGGCGTCCACTTAATCTGCTCCCTGGCATATTCTTCTTGCTCGGCTTTCAACGTCAGCTGAATGAAGATTTGCTGCAGCTTCTCGTTGACATAGTTGATGCATAGCTGCTCGAAACTGTTCTTCTCAAAAATCTCGAAACCGTAGATATCAAGAATTCCTATCGAGTTGGCTGTTGCCTGTCTGGCCTTCAGGGACTGGTTGATACGCTCCACAATCCAGTCAAACAGGTTGTTGTAAATCGCCTTGGCCAGGGCATCCCGGGTCGCCGTGGCCTGGGCAACATTAGCGGGGGACTCGATCACCTCCCCGTTTCTTGGCGTCAAGATGCGAATCGTGATGGCATTGACCAGCGCGTTGGGGTCAACCTCGAGAAGATAGGCTAGAAAGTCCACAACGGACTGGTCAGACACCGCCGCATACCCGTCATCACCCTCGCGGAACACCAAGTTTCCGGTCCAGAGAATTGCTGCCAGCATCCGGAAGATGTTATCCTGCTCCGCCTGTGATAAACCAATGATCTTCATGGCATTCAACGTATCAGCATACTCGGCCAAATCGTCAATGCCATCAACGTCCAGACACTTGGATCGGCTGGTATAGAGATATGTCTCGGGCTTCTGCACGCCAAATGATTCTCGGTATTGCTGGGATGCGCCCTTGGTGAACTGATAGAAGATGTGGAAGTTGCGCTCGTTTGTGATCTGGCCTACCACACGCGATTTCTCGAGGAGGTAGTTGGTGATGTCGGCTCCCACGGGTTCGCCCTGAGTGTTGAAGTGGATCTGGAGGTATTTGCCGAAGCGTGACGAGTTGTTATTGCGCAGCGTCTTTGCGTTTCCAAACGACTCTAATAACGGGTTCGTCGCCAACACCATGTCCTTGATCTGCTGAATATCACCAGACCCGCCGCCGGACACGTTGGCGATGTACTGCATGATGCGCTTAGCGGCCTCGGTTTTGCCGGCGCCAGACTCTCCTGAGATAATCACGCATTGGTTATCCTTATACGCCTTCATGTTGTAGTAGGCAGACTCGGCAATAGCGAATACGTGCGGTGGCATCTCTAGGCGGTTCTTCCCCCGGTAGCTGTCGAGTACCTTGTCGGTGTAGATGCCGAGGTCTCGGAACGGGTTGACCGACACCAACACATGGCCGATGTATGTGTAGATCTCTGCGCCTTCGAATCGTTTCTTCAAGTTATCGTTGATGGCCTCGTTGGAGACCTTGCTCAGCAGCGTCAGGTCCGAGACGCCGATTTCCTTCTTCTTGGTGGTATCGAAGGTCGCCTTCTTGGGCTTGGAGCTGGAACCAGCCTGCCCGCCTCCCCCAGCCGAGCGGTCGGCGGCCCGCGCCGCCTTGTCTTTTGCGCGCCGTGTGATACCCTGTGAATACCAACCGTCAGCAGTGTGCCCGGAGTGCGCGCCGGCGCGGGGCGCGATATCGTGGCCGGAGTGCTCACCATGGCGTGCGGGTCGTGCACATGAAACTCGAAACACCACCGATCGCAAGAGCGCTATGGTTGGGCCCAAGATGGCGAGAGCGCAGAAGTGGCTGTCGATCTACTAGGAAAGGGAAACGAACGGTGTCTGCGATCCGAAAGAAGAAAGCAAAGCGCCGTGTGATGCTCCTCGCGAAATAACAAAAGGCAACGACTTCCAGGTTGTCTCTGGTCCTCCCGACATGACGATAGCCGCCAAATTGGTGGGGCTTCTCTCTGCTTGTTGGGCGCTGCCTGAGATCCAGCGCTGACAGCCAGCACCGTGAGGGACCAATCGTAGAATCGATCTTCCGTTCAAGCCCCCTATGGCGGGGCAATTTACTGGGCGCCTTACTCAGCCACGCAGATGCAATGAATGTGGCTGGTAGCCGCGCAATCCTCTGTCGCAAGCATTCGCCTTGCTTGGCTGTCGCTTGCACCGCAGGCCTCTTTCTTGCCGGCAGCAGGCCACAGAGACCTGACGCTGCGCTGGTGCCTTTTGCACACCAGAGACATCTCGCTGACCCCGTTGAAGGCAAGTAAGGTAGCCTCATCTCTTCTACCGCGTGGCGGCTTCCTTGCCTACTCATACAGTGCGCTATTCACCCACCACCAGCAGCAGAACATTGGGAGCGAAAAGGATGCTCTGCCATTCCAACCCAGCCTAATTAATCACCTACGGCGTGCCCTCGACGGTCACTGCAGTACGTCCCTGCTGCTCGAATCATAGCATGGAGTCACAGCCAACGGCAAGAGATTTCGAGAACTCGTCAAGACAAAATGCAGTAGCAGCAATTGTCAGTTTACGAATGGCGAACCATCAAACGTAAAACCAAATCTCAAATGCTCTGAGGGAGGCAGACAGATATTTGTATCCCATCTTCGACGGGACGAGATCTCGTCCCCAGACGCCGTGTGGCTGCCATCTTCAAAAATCGTACGATTTTGACGTCCACCTGCTCGGCAGGGGCCGGATCGTCGGGAGCTTACCTACATGACCCTGACGACCAGTCACCAACACAATGGTTCATACTACCGACAGACGTACGATCTCGAATAATTAAGATGCATGCTTTGTCAATCACTCCTCAATTTTTTCAACGTCTTCTTCTCTTCCGATCTCTCAACGACTGCACATCTGCCTCTCGAACAACAAGACTCTCGCGCCGCCCACTTCACACCCCAGAGCGGTTCCTCCCCTCTCCCCCTTTCTCTGTCTGATTCTCCTCGCTCTGTTCCTTGCGGCTGTTCGGGAGCCAGAAAAAGAGGTACCTCATACAAGTACGTACCGATGATCGTCGCGCATGCAGGTCCGGTTTCAGGTCCACAATGCATTGCGATTCCCCGTCAAGGTCTTGAGGCGGCATCAGACGTCCCAAACAAAACCGGGAGGTCGTCTTGGCTCCTATCACGGCAATGATGAACACGCCTCCTCCTCCCGACCGGACGATCATTCAACACCTGGAAGAGACCTCCTTTAATCGACTTGAATTGTCTGTGCAATGGATGGTTTGGCATGGCCGCCGCCAAGGCTCACGAAGCAGAAACAGTCAGAGATGGGCACTCTGCGGCGCTGGATGGCAATCCGGGCGCACAAAATGGGATTCTCTGAAAATAGCGAATGGGAATCTGTTGGCCAGCAGGCCTTGGTCGGTTGCAGCTTCTCATCTCTCGCTTATCCTGTCCGCCCGCAGGTTGGCGGCCAGAAGGGCGCAAGGAAATGCCTGGCCGGTTACGGGTTGACGTTATGCTTAAACAGTATCGACGATGTCCAAGGAGCTTAACCTTCGAAGCGAGAGAAACTACAAACGCAGGAAACCACCAACGCCAGGGGAAGCCTGGCACGCAATCCATCATGAGATGATCATCGGACGGTATCGAACCACGCCAGAATCCTAAAGTCGGTTACCGCGGCCAAGATGTGACTGAGATTCGATATCAGCACTTTGACCGCATGTGCCCGTCGAGGGTCGTTCCTCCAAGTGGAGACATGCAGAAAATGGGGGAGGCGCTGTGCCGAGCTGCAGAGCAACCGCGGGGATCTGGAATCTGATTGGCTAAATGCAATGCGAACAGCGTGGATTGGCTGCAGCCGATTCCCCAAGATCGCCTAGCGCACAGCGAGATGCTGCAACGGGTCGTCCCCTGGAACGCATCCAGTTTGTTCGAGATGGGTTTTCCAGTCTCTAAGCGCCGGGAAGCTGTGTGACTTCTCACGGCCGGCCACTGGGGGCCGCCGCCCAGCCTTCAGTCTCGCGGGCCCCAGCTCGCACCGCTATTCTTAGGAGAGTCAACAGCGCATCACTTCATCTCGCATCCCGCCGACCTCTGTGCTCTTTTTCTTTCTCTCTTCCTTGCTCCCAGAAAGCTCTGCAAACCGCGCCGCAGAACGCAATCAATCGCCGGACCTGCTGCCGCTGCACCCAGTGCCCGCCCCATCGAAGTCGCGAACCCCTCCACACCCCCCCTTTCGCCGTTGTCCACCCCTGTCGCAGCCGAAGAGTTGAAACACCAAGGTCGCCTTCTTGCAGCCCCTGGTCAAAGCGCCTCTAACATCGCCCGTCTCAACTCCACCACTTGACAGTCGGGGTTCCCTGCCATCTGATAGCAGCGCCTTTGCGGACTCGAATCTGACACACGCCTGCCAGGCACGAAACCGACTCCAACGTCTGATCTTCACCACCCCCACCAGGTGCATCCCTCCGGTGCGCCGCTGCGATCGTTCTCTCGACCGCCCACCCCCGGCCTCGTACAACCCGCAACGCCCCTCCCACCACCGGCGCGTTGCGCTGTGGACTGCTGTCCGCTCCTGTCCGCACCGTCACAGCAAATCTCCTTCGACGCCAACACGGGGGCCTGCCCCGCTGTTTTCGAAGTAACTCTCTTCTGGGGTTCCCTTGCCGGCAACCCTGGGCATTACCAAAAGTGGCCTGGCGGTTTCATCGCTCCTGGCGCTGCCTTTGCAGAGGCACGGCTCTCCTCCTTGCCGCAAAGCGTTGCGATTGCTTATGACTTTCGCTCCACCCGCACATCACCACCTACGTTCCGTTCTTCTCTCCTTCCTCCCTCACTTGGCGAGGTAGAAGAAAACGAGACCTCATCGAGCCTCCTCGTCACCGTCCTTCCTTTTTCGCCTTCTTTTCAGCTGCTGGCTCAGACCACTCTTTTTTTCTTACCTATTTTTCAACCCCGACAGTCTTTCTTGCCCGAGCCCCTTCGCAGCCGCCGTGTGATCCGGATCGCCATCGTGGACTTGTCATAGTAATTTGGGAGGACGCGATCTGGGAAGTGCTTGGAACTTCGAGGACCCGACACCGGCGGATCCCAGGTCGACATTTACGGGTCGCAGGTCGACATTTTTTTAAAGAGGGGGGAACTCCAGCGTCGCCAAGATGTCGCTTCTCACGCTTATCAAGAAGCAATTCACGCCATCCAAGCTCATATTCCATGTCTTGTTTTGGACGTTCCACTGGGGCATCTTCGCCTACGGTTGGTGGAAGCAGGAGAGCGATATTCGTCTGGCCGGTCTCAACACTCTGCAGTACTCGGTATGGCTGTCTCGAGGTGCCGGTCTGGTTCTGAGCGTCGACGGCATGCTCATCCTCTTGCCCGTCTGCCGAACGATTATGCGCTTCGTCCGACCCAAGATCAGGTTTATCCCGCTCGATGAGAACATCTGGATGCACAGGCAGCTCGCCTACGCGATGCTCCTCTTCACCATCATCCACACGGCCGCCCATTACGTCAAGTGAGTCTAGGACGAGACGACGGTAATGGAACAACTGCTAACTTGCTGCAGCTTCTTCAATGTCGAGAAGACGCAGATTCGCCCCGTGACGGCCGTGCAGATTCACTACGTCCAGCCCGGTGGAATCACTGGCCACGTCATGCTTCTGTGCATGCTCCTGATGTACACCAGCGCTCACCACCGCATCAGGCAACAGTCGTTCGAGACGTTCTGGTACACTCACCACCTCTTCATTCCCTTCTTCCTCGGTCTGTACACCCACACCGTCGGGTGCTTCGTGCGATCTACCGCTGAGGCCTACTCTCCATTTGCTGGCGACAAGTACTGGGAATTCTGCATTGGTTACCTCGGCTGGAGATGGGAGCTCTGGACTGGTGGCTTCTACCTCCTCGAGCGTCTCTACCGTGAAATTCGTGCCGTCCGTGAGACCAAGATCACTCGTGTTGTTAGGCATCCCTATGGTAAGACTCAGTTCTCGATTCAGATGGGAAGCACAAACTGACATGTTTACAGATGTGGTTGAGATTCAGTTCAACAAGCCTTCTTTCAAGTACAAGGCTGGCCAATGGCTCTTCCTTCAGGTTCCCTCGGTTTCCAAGTACCAGTGGCATCCTTTTACCATCACTTCGTGCCCGTACGACCCCTACGTTTCGGTTCACGTCAGGCAGGTTGGTGACTTCACCAGGGACCTTGGTGACGCGGTTGGAGCTGGTGGTGCCCAGGCCAAGCTGTACGAGGGTGTTGATCCCATGGGCATGTACGAGGTCGCCCTTCAAAATGGCCAGGCTATGCCCGCTCTTCGCATTGACGGACCCTACGGAGCCCCCGCTGAGGACGTCTTTGAGAATGAAATCGCTGTCCTGATCGGAACCGGTATTGGTGTCACACCCTGGGCTGCCATTCTCAAGAACATCTGGCACTTGCGCAATGGACCGAACCCGCCCACCCGTCTCCGTCGTGTTGAGTTCATCTGGGTCTGCAAGGACACCAACTCCTTCGAGTGGTTCCAGACTCTTCTCTCGTCTCTCGAGCAGCAATCCAGCGAGGCGGCCCGCGTCCCCGGCTCCAGTGGTGTTGAGTTCCTGAAGATTCACACCTACCTCACCCAGAAGCTCGACATGGATACCACGCAAAACATTGTCCTCAACAGCGTTGGTGCTGACGTCGACCCCTTGACTGAGCTCAAGTCCCGGACCAACTTCGGCCGCCCCAACTTTGGCAAGCTCTTCACCAGCATGCGCGACGGTATCCTCAGCGGAACCTACCTCAGCGGCCTTGAAGGCGGTTTGAGGACAACCGTTGGTGTTTACTTCTGCGGTCCATCAGCAGCCGGTAAGTTTTCTGTTGTTTCCAGTATGTGTCCAACATTATGCTAACCCGTCTCACAGCTCGCGACATCAAGAGCGCCGCCAAGGCTGCCACTGTTCGTGAAGTGCAGTTCCGCTTCTGGAAGGAGCATTTCTAATTGTACCTACTTTTATAATTGCGAGCTCTTTACAAGACCCCAGCCAGCCCAGCACTGTGGAGAAGTGTACAGGAAAGGAATTTCATGGACTGAGCAAGAGCGAGCCCCGATGAAGGGCGCGATAACGACGTGCCAAGTTGAGGTGTGGTGCAAACAGATCACGAGGCGGCGTTCATGCATTTTGGGAGAGAGCGCGGTGTTTTCGCATCTTCTTGGGTTGCCCATAACCCTACGTGGCAGCCGGGCGCCGTCTCGAGGGCTCAAGAGAGAGAGCTCACGACCCAAGTGGCTGAGCTGGGACCGACTGTCTCTCACCACCAACGGCGGGGTGAGTTGAGACCAAAGCAGCAAGACCCCCCGGTCTTTTCCCTCGATCTTTCTGGAGAAGAGGGTTTCCTCCTGGTGTTGACTAATCGGGTTGGGCTACTACTTTTTTATCTATTCTTGTGTTTAAAGAGAAAAAAGACGGGGGGTCTGTCATATTTAGCAGCAATACCTTGTCATATATACATCACAAATATTCACACAATACGGATCTCTACGAGATGCATTCTACGATTTTGCTATCACTTTTTTTTTCGAAGATGTCAATGACCCAAGGAAAAAGGTGAGGGAAATTGTGGATGGGACGGGCAATTACCAAGCTGAAACGACCAGTCTGGTGCTCTCGGCTGTGGTGGGCCGGCGTAGACGGCCGATTTGAGGCTGAGGCAGTAGGTGTCTGAAGAACGAACCACGTTGAGAGTTCCACGTGGGCCATTGTGGGCTGTCCTGGGGGCGAGTGGGACGACACCCAGTCTATGCGTTGTTGGTCGTGCCGATTCTTCCATTTTGTGGGGCAACATCTCGAAGGATGTTGGGATGGGCGTAACGAGCGGCATCTGGCGAGGCGATGGCTGGATGGGTGCCGGCTGCGCCGTGAAGGAGCATCTTATGCGTTGGTTTTGATTTTGTTGCAGTTCGGGGGTTCGTCTGGGAGTAGGAAGGGTTGGAACGTGGATTCTTGGTTGGGAGGAGCGGAGAGGAGCGGAGAGGGCGTGCCATCTAGAGCTGAGGCCCTTTGCTTTCGTAGCTTCGAATTCGTTTTTGTGATCAGGGGAAGAGGAGAGGTGAGGTCCCGTTTTCTTTTTTTGCTCTGGATGAGCGTGGACTTATGTAGCCAAGTGAGGGTTCGTCCGATCCCAGGAGACATAGGAGACACCGTTTTGGTAGAGTCAATTGGTGCTCAACAGGCCATCGCTGGATACTTAATAGAGGCTGTGTATATTAGGGCGCAATGCAAAGAGCGTCATTCATATCGGACGAGCGGTCCATCGTTGAATGAAGGGGTTGGCCATGTCAATAAAGTTTGTCAAAGGCCGTTTGACAGCAACAGCGTTAGGATTCCCTGCCGGCCTTCAATCCACCCTCATCTTCGTGTGTGGAACTCCTCAATAACGCATAACCAAAGACAAAAAAATTCTCTCAACACCAACCTTGTGCTTTTCAAGTTCATCAGGTGACACACGTGGATTTTCACGACCGCCGTCGGAATTGCGATGTTGGGACTAGAGCCGCCAGTTTTACAGCGGGGAAGTAGGCACCCCTTGTGACTTGCACGCAGGGGGGTTCAAACGGGAGGGAATATATCTTGTTATCAACCAAGGACTTTGCAGTCGAACTTCACTTCCGCAAGGCTGCCCACAACGCGACAACGAAAGAGTTCCTGCGGAGAACCTAATAAATACTAATAAAAATACCTTTTCAGCAATACCCTTGCTATCATCGTTGCTCGCGGTCGCGTTGTTGGGAGATTTTGGCGGTCAACGTCGCCAAGTTTTTTAATCTCTGGTTCAAGTTGCGCAACCTTTTTCGTCGCTCAGTAACCATCACGGCGAGGGAAGCAAATCGTCGAGGTCGCGCGCAGTGAGAGAAGCGGGCCGTCTGTTCTGTTTGACTTGTCCAGCAAGCAAGCAGCAGATAACACCAGAGCCCTCTCCCGTCAAGAAACCTCTCTCACTGCGACACCTCGCTCAACTCACTTCATCCTAAGAAGCGGTCAAGATGGTCCTGCGATGGTAAGTTGTACAACCTCCCCCCACCCCAAAATATCAACTAAAGAACAACCCAGGTACCAAGCCCGCCTCGCGGCCCGCCCCCTCCTCACGCAGGCCGTAACCACATCCATCCTCTTCGGCGTCGGCGACATCGTCGCGCAGCAAGCCGTCGAGAAGCGCGGCCTCGAAAAGCACGAACTTGCACGCACTGGCCGGATGCTCCTCTATGGCGGCGTCATATTTGGCCCTTGCGCCGCAACCTGGTTCAAGATCCTGCAGCGCCGCGTCAACCTGCCCTCTGCCAACGCGACCATTCTGGCGCGCGTGGCGTGCGACCAGGGTCTGTTTGCGCCGACGTTTATCGGCATCTTCCTCAGCAGCATGGCCATTCTGGAGGGGAGCAGTCCGTCTGAGAAGTTGAGCCGCAGCTACGGAGAGGCGCTGCGGACAAATTACATGATCTGGCCGTTTGTGCAGCTGGTCAACTTCAAGTTGGTCCCGCTGGAGCACCGGTTGCTGTTTGTGAATGGGATTAGCATTGGGTGGAACTGTTACTTGAGCTATTTGAACAGTCAGTCTGAGAAGAAGCTGGAGTAGCCGTTGTTCCAGGGGGGAGACAAGTTGGTTCCTAGTTTGGAGTAATGTTAGTTGAGGCGGCTGACGAGCCGGTGAATGTGTTTTGGAGCGTGGAGTTTATACAAATAAATGGCCATCGCAACGGTTGAGATGGGAGGGAGCTCCAGGGACCAGGTTGAGACGATGGTGTCCAACCGGCTTGCAAATATTGCGATGCTTGCTATCAAAGGCGGCCAGACTAATACACGTGGGCAATTTACCCGGTTCATATGGCTCATCTAAGTCGTCCGAGTGACATTTCTTCTTTGTGCGACACAACCGTCACTCACTCCACTTCAATAACGGCTGGCGCCCGAATCGTCTGGCCAGCAAGTTTCTGGAGACCCTCACCGCCCTGTAGGCTTGTTAGCGGCTGTTTCTTGGCGAACTCTAACTCAGGGATACTCACATAGCTCATGAGGGGGCTAATCTCAATGCCAACGTCAGGCTCCTCGCTGGTCACGGTGGCACCCGCAGCTTGCGCCCATCGCTTCCCCTGAAGCATGATATCACGCTTACTGGTCTCCGGATCGTCTTCACCAGTACCACTCGCGTTCTTGAGCGGGCTAAACTCGTCCTCGCGGCGGACTTCCATGCATGCGAACTTGCTGAGCTCCAGCATGGGGAAGACGTCAAAGACAAACTGCTCCAGCTTAATACCGTTGGGCTTCTCCGGCTTGACCGTCTCGCCAGTGCTCAGATCACAATAGGGGATCTTCTTCTTGGCCACGTGGTGAGGCAAGTCCTTGGACCACACGGGGATACTCTGGAGGAAGCGGAAAGAGTAGTAGTGGTTGACGATGTTGGCCGCACGGAACCTGAGCACACCTGGCTGCTTCGGGTCTTGCTCCTCGGTTACCTCCTTATCAATCTCGCTGTACTCAACAACATCGGGCTTTCCGTTCTTCAGGAGGATCAACCCAACGCTCTCGGTAGCGTTCCGTTTGCGCACAACCTTGGTGGCGATGTCGACGTTTTTCGCAGCAGAGAAGCCGATGAAGACGGGATCGGCAACCTTGACGAGGCAATTGTCCACGCAATAAGCGTGGATGTGCTCGATGCCGCGCACTTTCATGTCGTCAAGCACCTTCGAGTCGACCAACGCGTTGTAGATACCGCCGTTTCCATCCGGCGCGACGGCCACCTTACCCTTGCTCTCCAGCAGGATCTTGCCGTCGTTGGAGATACAGGGGAGGACACCCTGCTCAAAGATAATAACGTTCTCGGCCTTCAGACCAAAGTAGTTATTGGTTTTGAAGTAGTCCTCGGTGGGCTTGCGAGTCGGCCCCGAGGTCATGACGTACCACGGCACGATGACCTTGACTCCAGTAGCAGCCTTCGCGGCAGCGAGCTTCTCCACCTTGCGGATGCGCTCTGCCTGGATTTGGAACAGGGACTTGTGCGAGGGGAGACCGATATCATAGCAGCCCTTGGGAGCTGAGCTGCCTAGACGGGTGCCCTGTCCGCCAGCCATGAGGACAACGGCGACCTTGTTTGCGGCAATCAGATCCAATCCCGAGGCGTACCACCCGTCAATGTCTTCCTTCTTCGAGTCCAGAATACTGGCCGTCGCGGAATCGGGGAGGGGCTCGAGTGTTGGCTTCTCATTATTGCCGGTCTTGGCTGGACCGAGAGCTTTGGCCGCGAGGGTGTTGATGTAAACAGGATCGAAGTTGGAGAGCTGCTTGTAGAGCGCCGCTTTTTCTGCCGCGGACAGCGAGTCGTAGAAGGTCAAAACTTGGCTCTGGCCGGCAAGGGAGTATTTCTCCTTGAGCTGGGAGATCTGCTCCGAAGTTGGCTCTTGGGGTGCATCAGACCCAAGATGCAGAGCTTGCTTGACGGCCTCCATTCTTGCTGCAGGATGCGACGAAGGGCGGACGGCGAGGGTTGGATCAAGTTCGTGTGGTTCGCGTGGGGATAGAAAAATCGTAAAAAAATCGGCAAACGCAGGGCGGTCCTTACGAGCAGTTCAGTTGTCCTTTGAAGGAGAAAAGGGTGAGCTTGTTGTCCTGACGAGCGGAATGCAGCTGGTTGCTAGGTGAGGGGCTCTGTGATTTAGGGGCTGCCCCGCCACCCCGCCGTCGCTCAGCTCCCGCGCTAGAAATGCGCCACGTCCCGCAGGATCATTGAGTTTCGACCACTGACGTCGTTTGGGATGCCCGCCGGTGGAACCTGTGCTCATATCTGCGCCTCCTATTCGCCCACCCACGACCTCGCACTCCATCCCGTGTTTCTACCGGGCGATGCACTTGGTGAGCGAGTGTGTGCTTTACTGCAGGTACATCCGACGAAACACGAGCTATTGCGAAGCAGCGGTACGAATTATGAACAAACTTTAAGATCTCACGGAAACGGCGGTGAACCAGATTCCCACGTCGACGGCAACTGCCGAGAGGCCTCGACCGTTTTATGAAGTGGCGTTGTTGCCGTTCAGGCAGCACAACGCCGCGACAGGGATATCGGGGGCGACTCATCGTGAGAACCAATGGAAGTGGCTTGAGGCATTGCACATAAAAAATGGAGGAATCGCCTTCCTCGGCTCCCATTGTCATCCTTCCCACGCCTGAAAAAGACACAGAAGAGATGGCACCGTCCTCATCAAGCGCAAGCGAGCCCAGCGACGCCAATTCCGGAACACCTCCACCGCCAAGCTTCAAAAACCAACTTGACATCCGAAGCTTCATGTTCCAAGCTCCCGGTGCCGAAAGTGGGGCACCCGGAGGCGTTCGGCGGAGTCCACGGCTCTCCACCCCGCTCCGACCCAGCTCGGCATCTCCATCCCCAGCACTCAGCCCGCCGGCCCGTAGCAGGAACAGCGTCTCCCCCCTCAAGCGCAAAGCCCTGACCAGCGACGACGACCCTTCCTCGTCGACCAGCACACCCGGCAGTCCCCAGGAATCCCCCAAACGCACCAAGTCCAGATCCAAATCATCCGGCTATGCCCCTCCATCAACCTACGCCCACCTCAACCACCTTCCCGACGCTATCGCGCCTAACCTCCTCATCCTCGTACGTGCCCTCCCCACCTTTCCCCCAAAACCAAACTAACACCCCCTTAGTTCGTCGGCCTCAACCCCGGAATCCAAACCGCCCGAACAGGCCACGCCTACGCCCACCCCACCAACCTCTTCTGGCGCCTCCTCCACTCCTCCGGAATCACCCCGCGCCTCTGCTCACCCACCGAAGACAGGGAGATGCCCACGCTCTACAGCCTCGGACTCACTAACATCGTGTCCCGGCCTTCGCGAAACGGCGCCGAGCTGTCCAAGGCCGAGATGGACAACGGAGTGGCCATACTCGAGACCAAGGCGCGAATGTACAGGCCCGAAGTAATGTGTATCGTGGGGAAGAGTATCTGGGAGAGTCTTTGGCGGGTGAGACACGGGCGGGGGATCAAGAAGGAGGAGTTCAAGTATGGGTGGCAGGAGGAGAGTGAGAACATCGGGGCTGTTGGGAAGGCGGGGCAGAAGGAGGAAGAGAGGGTAGAGGGGGTGGAGTATGGGGAGGGGAGATGGAAAGGGGCGAGGGTGTTTGTAGCGAGTAGCACGAGTGGGCTGGCGGCGACTTTATCGCCTGGGGAAAAGGAACACATTTGGAGGGAGTTGGGGGAATGGGTTGAAATAAGGAGGGGAGGAGAGGAAGGCTAAAGAGGAGGGGGCTTGATGGTATGAAGAAGGAATGCTTTGGGAGCTCGCGTGCTCTATTACCCCTGAGCGATCTTGACATATTGACCTATCTCAACTTTGGGTGGGAGAACATGACTCACAGTTGCAAAGGTGAGGATCAAGCAAATATGTATATATTGCGCGACGGATACTATCGATATGTCCAACCATCAACCCCACCGTGAAGTAATGCAGATATGAAACAATCAAGTCTACCTGATACGAAAAAGCTCACCTCAAAAACTGAAGGCCCGTGGTATAATCCAGAACGCCGGAGCTAGCACCAGTCCATCACAAACACCCGAGAAAGATCTCTGTCCGTCTAAGCGGCGAACACCATGGTTGCCACGAGGGCAACGACTGGCCAAAAGCCAGCGTTCTCGAGCAGCAGGCGCATGCCCTGCCCTGCATTGCCAAAGGGATCCTCGTCACCACCGGCGGCGGTTGTCCCGTTGGGTAGGGTGCCATTGAGAAGAATGTGCCTTGTGTTGTTTATGGTGGCGACGCTGACGAGCGTGTTGTTGAGGTCGGTGCCGTTTCCGATGATGTCGCTCAGGAACTGCGGGTCGCCATTCTCGTCGCATCCGCATACGGAATAGGGATCGCAGCCGCAGGTGACCTCTGCTGTCTCATTCTGCTTGCTCGTCTGGTTGTAGTAGCTGTACGGACGAGAGTAGGGGTACGTGTAGGCGCCGTAAAGCCATAGGCCGGGCCAGAACGCGAGCGCTCCCAGACCGACACCGAGGAAAACAGGGCTGATGCCTGACGGGGACCTCGATCCCGCCTTATAGGGAACTGCGGCCCCACCGCCGTAGAATTTCCCTCCACCGTAGGATGGGCTAGCTCCACTTCCGGTGGTCGTCCTGCCCCCCGCGTTTGAAGTCGAAGAGCCTCTTGAACCACTAGAGAATGACTGTCAGCTGAAAGTGTTTTGAGTAGCACGGATCTCCCTCGCCTCCTTGAAGAAATGTAGGACCTTCCGGAGGGTTGAGCCCTTCCGGAAGATGCCGCCCCAGCTGGACTTTCTGCGGTCCTCTGGGTACGGGCCTCTGCACCAGTGACCGTGACAGCTGGGAGTCGACGCGCCCGAGACTACCACAGGCTGGTTGCCGAGGATGCGCAAGGGGGGCTCCGATTCGGAAATGGGCCTTGGGGAGATGATCCGCATGGGAGGCAAGTTCGCATCACAATCGGAACAGCTGGACCCTGCGGAGCTGGGGCGCCGCGTGGGAAAATCCATGGGCACACCCGAATCGGTTTCACGCTTCGTGAGGACGACGTCACCGAGAGAAGAACCATACCTGAAACTGGAAATGGTAATCCCACCGCACGTCAACCACACATCCGACAAATGAAACCAGCCAGAGCCGTCACAAAGACCGCTTGGAGATGATGAGAGTAAAAACCGGATCTTGAACTTACCCTGACCCAGAGCTGCTGCCACTGGTGGTGCCGCCGCTGCCGCTGCTTCCACTACTACCACCACCGCGACCGCCGCCTCCTCCTCCGCCGCCTCGGCGCTTCCAGTGTTCACTGGACTGCTCTATCGGCTTGATTGCGGCATCCGCGCGCGGTGCGACCGAAAGCGCGTCGACGAGAGCGAGAAGGAGTACGAATACCGGCAAGAATAACCTCATTTTGGGCTAGGTGGTCGATGTGTGCCGATGAAGATAGGTTGCGCGAAAAAATGACCGATCGCCAAACACGTCGGTGATATATGAAGGAAATATGGAGACCTTTTGGGCGCTCCGTTGGGTCGGGTCTTGCGTAAGACAAGCTGCGGGCTGTAGGGAGACGGGGATGCAGGGAATTTAAGTCGCGGTCTTGGGTTGGGTGACAGGCGCGGGCGGGACCGACTGCCTTGGCCCACTAAGCTCCGCCACGAAATTTCGTCCGCATCATGGATGATCAAATTCACATTCGCCAACAAGAACAGCGGACAAGCAAGTCTCTTTGGCGGGCCTCGCCTGACCAACTCCGCGCCTTTGAGAGGAGTCAGCAATGCAAAGCGCATGCTTTTCGCTGTACTTCCACGTGGTACCTCAAAGTATAAGGCCGATACGAATACCAACCCAAAGTGTGGAGTGGCGCCTTCGCGGGTCTCTCCCCACCACTCCACTTCTGCGGGCGAGCCAGGAACCTCACGTCATGTGATCTACATCGATGACGTCCTCCCCGGGGCGTGTTCCAATCGTGGAGCACGATTTCGGAGCACCACACTGGGAGCCTCCATCACCAAGCCGTGAAGAGGAACGAAGGCATCATCGCAACTCTTTTCCGCCCCATCTGTGGCGGTAGGAGGCGAAATCCGCCGGTTTGTAGGTGACCTTCGTGACCTTCACCCACCTCTGATGCGAGGAGCGTGGCTGTGGGGATGCACTGCAACCCTCCTTCGTGGCTTTCTGACCTCTTTCGCCTTTTGTTACCGCGCGCAGTCGTATTACCCCGTTTCCCTGCGCACCACATTGGCTCTCAAATCAATTTCCCCGCGTTCTTAGGGGGGTCGCATACGCCGTGGCTCCTCCAGAACGGTGGCCCGAGGTACGCCTCATCCGATTGACTCTTTTGTTCCCAAGCTCCGTTCCCGGCCGGATCTGGTGCCGGATCCACCGGTCGCGGTTTGAGTTACCGATTTGCCGCCCCTATTGAATGTCTCTCCTCAGGCAGCGGCCGTACAGCCTGAGGCGGGTTTTTCGGCTCCTGCTAAGCCGCCATTTTTGCTGACGGCGGCCTTGAGGCGCAGGGGTCCCGCACATCTAAACCTTCCACTGAGTACCCCCCACGTGGTGGAAGAAACGAGTTTGCCTGTCTTCGCGACGCCTCGATCCAAAGCAGCCTATGCCTCTTTGCATTTTTGACAGGCCTTGATTATGTGGATAAAGGGTGTTAATACCTCCCTTTGATGCCTTTTTGCATTGTAAAACCCGCTTTTCTGTTTTGCTACAGGCCTTGAGCAGTCCTGCAGAGGGTCAAGCTCATTTCTTCCACCACGTGCCCCCATCCATCGCACCCAAACGCACCCATCAACACACTGAACTGGGCCAAGATACGGCCAACATGTCCCCCCCACGCCCGAGCGACCAGTCACTGTTGGACCGACTCAACGCCCTGAAGCCTACCAGCGTGTCACTGGACAAATTCCAAGAGTAAAAAACGACCAAGCCACACCCAATGCCAGTCTGCCTGCTAAACAAGCTTGAAGCATAATACCCGCCGACACAGGTGTGGTTGCCGCCAATGCGCCCGCGGGTCAGCAGCTAGGACCTGTGGCCCGAGAGGATGCCCTAACGGAAAGACTCCGCATTCTTCGCGAGAAATCTGCCAGCGGCGCGGATCGGGAACCGGCCAATGTGGACGTCCAATCCGCACAGCCACTATCAGAGCTCAAAACAACGAGTTTGAACGTCTCTTCATCTTACCCGGCAGTTACACAGAACCACGCTGTTGAAGATGGACAATCGGATGACCCATACCTCTTCGAGACAGATGATCTAGATGACCTCCTGGATGGCTTGGACGAATTTGACCTTGGCCATGATGCCGATGCCAGCGAGAGCAGCCGCACCGGAGCTAACGAGGACGAACGGATTTCCGGGATTTTAGAGTTTCTGAAACCCCCCGGAGCTGCGGAGAAGCTTGTATCCCCACATACTGAGAATGATGATGATTCCGACGGCGAGGAAATGTCTCGGGACGTGGCGAGGATCCTCGCCCAAGTTCGGGACGAGATAAGCTTTGAGAAGGAACAAGGTGTCGAAGATGTAACCCCGGACGAGGCCTCCGCTGTCACAACAACCCCAAACGCCACTGCCGCCAACAACAATCTAACCTCGCTCTTACTCCCTGGCGTGCCAAGCTCACAGCCAGTGGACCCAGCCCCGGACCGGGCAGACGACGGCACGAGCGGCACAGCAGCTCGGGAGTCCTTGGATTTCGAGAACGACATCGCCACTCGTCTTGCTTCGCTCCGAGGGCTTGGGTCCGGCGTCAACTTTGATTCCTTCGGCCTCCCCACCGCACCTACCTTTAGTCCTGAGGACCGCTCCGCCGCCACGGCCGCCTCGCTGATCACGAGGCGAGGAGGCTATACCGACGAGGATCAGAAGACATGGTGCATCGTTTGCCTTGACGACGCGGTTATACGATGTATCGGATGTGACAATGATGTCTATTGCCAGCGGTGCTTCAAGGAGATGGTATGTTCCTTTGATGATCGCGCTCTATTCAAGCATCCTGATGTCATGCAATGTCCAAAACTCAGACCCACACACTGTTACAGTGTAGGGATTGCTAACACTCTTACAGCACTTTGGCCCATCGGCTGGTTATGACGAACGTGGACACCAGTGGACCAAATTTCAGAAGTGAGGTATCAGAGTATCTCGTCTCTCTATCTTTTCCGGCCTCTATTGAAAGTGTTGAACTTGTGCCTGACGCGCCCTACCCTGCCTCCTAAGTATCCCTATTATGCTTACAGAAAGTTGAGAAGAAAATGATGGCTGTGGGGTATCTATGATGTCCACCACAGGGCTAATTTGCCTAGTGGTGGAAGAGCCTCGTGTTCTGCTCAACAAAGGTAATGCCGAGCTTCTCGGCCGTCTCGAAGACCGACACGTCATTCTGGCTGCCGCTGGGAGCAGCAATGTACTTGACGCCCGAGCGAGCAGCTCGGTAAACGTTGTCAATGAAGGGGAACTAGCTAGGTTAGTCATGGGCAAGCTCAATAAGAGGAGATATCACTCACGAAAGCATCACTGGACACGCAAACGCCCGTGAGCTTGGAAAGCCACTCGGTCTTCTCCTCCTCGGTAAAGGCAGCCGGAACCTCTTCGAACATCCCCTCAAAAGCCTCCTTCTCGGCACCTGACTTGGGCAATTGGCCGCTGACGAGCAGGTCGATGGCGTTGCTCTTGTCGGGGCGCTTGGTTCCCTTCTTCCACTTGATCCCGAGAACACGGGGGTGGAAGCGCAACCACCAGTTGTCGGCCTTATCGCCGGCGAGGCGCGTGCAGTGGATACGCGACTGTTGGCCGGCACCAAGACCGACGACCTGTCCCCTGACGGCGTAGCACACCGAGTTACTCTGGGTGTACTTAACGGCGATTGTGGCGACAGTGAGATCGCGGGCGGCATCCTCAGGGATCGGACCGGATCCCTTGGGGACGATAACGTTGCTGAAGGTCTTGGGCGAGATATCGACATCATTGCGGCGCTGCGTCAGGGTAACACCGTAGACTGTCCTGGACTCGGGCTCCTTCGGCTTGGGCTCGAAATCAGGATCCATCTGGAGGACGAGGTACTTGCCGCCCTTCTTCTTCTTGAGGATTTCGAGAGCGGCGGGCTCGTACCCAGGCGCAATCACACCGTCCGACACCTCCTTGGAGATGATGCTGGCGGTGGGGACATCGACGATGTCGCTGAGGGCGATCATGTCACCGAAGCTGCTCATGCGGTCGGCACCGCGGGCGCGAGCGTACGCCTGGGCAAGGCCCGAAGTCTCAATGCCGGCAATATCGTCAATCATGTACACCTTGCGCTCCTCGGCAGTCAGGGGCAGACCAATGGCAGCTCCCGCGGGGGAGACATGCTTGAAGCTGGCGGCAGCGGGCTTGCCAAGCGCTGCCTTGAGCTCCTTGACCAAAGGCCAGCTGTTGAGGGCATCGAGGAGGTTGATGTACCCCGGAGCGCCACCCAGAACCTTGAAGGGCAGCTCACCCTCGGTGACGTAAGCGGACGCGCCCGTCTGGTGAGGGTTTGCGCCGTAGCGCAGCGGGAGGTACGACGTCCCGGTGGAATATTTGGTGCGGAAGAAGCCTGCGATGGCCTTGTCGTAGTCGGCAGTGTGCTCAAAGGCCTTGAGGGCGTACAAGTCCCGCGTCTTCTTGGTGATCTCGCCGGCCTCAAGCTCCTTAAGGAATTCGGGGTAATCCTTGGGGTCGCTGACGATGGTGACACGGGCGTGGTTCTTCGCGGCGGCGCGAATCAGGGTGACACCGCCAATGTCGATCTCTTCAACAGCCTCGGCGATGGTGGAGTTGATCTTGGCGACGGTCTCCTTGAAGGGGTAGAGGTTGCAGATAACGTAGTCCACCTTGTCGATGTTTTGCTCGGCGAGGTCCTTCTCGTCCGAAGCGAGGTCGCGCGCCAGAATACCGGCGTGCACGGCAGGGTGGAGCGTCTTCACTCGGCCAGCGAGCATCTCCGGGGCCTTGGTGATGGCCGAGATATCCCTATCGGGTGAAGGCTGTCAGTCATTTTGCACGTCCAGTCGCAACACTGCGCAACAAGTGGAATGGGCAAGCACAGGGGCGCTCACTCGACGGGGAAGCCTGAGTCCCGAATCAGCTTGGCTGTGCCGCCCGAGGCGAGGATGCGAATGTTATTCTGAACGAGGCCCTTGGCCAGGTCCAACAGTCCAGTCTTGTCATAGACGGAGACGATAGCGATTCTTTGGTGGGCAGCCATGGCGAAGCTAAACCACCTCCGCGTGAGGAGGGACGGGAGCGAATGGAGAGGAATCTTGTCGAGGTGCTGCTGGGGAGCGGCTAGGAATCAGACTGCAAGGCACGCCGGGATCTGGATTGCCCTCAGTTCGATTCGTCAAGCGGATGTTGGGAGCGTGGGACGACGACTTGTATCATGGCGGGGAATCACATCATATGGAGGGGTCAAAAATTTCTATGCGGGTGTGCATGGCGGGGCAGTGTAGTGCCGCAATCGGGACCGCTTGCTGCAAGCAGAGTGAAACTCCCTCACACATGCCCTTGGCTACACATGCTAGGGTAAATTACCGTACTTTTGGCGCAGTGATTCGTATTTCGACTCATAACAGTAAATCACATCCCGACATTGACTGAACAAAATACAGTGATGAGAACGGAAACTCAACCATTTTGCCGTTGCCCAATAACCATGTTCCTTCGTGTTCCCTCTCCGCAGCTACACATGGAACCAGTTCAACAAAGCTTACAATCTTGGGGTATAAAGCCAATACCAAAAAGAAACACTCATCCGCGATGCGGTACTACGCCCGCGAGCTTGTACCGTTCCCAGCCGTTCCGTAATCACCTCGGCCCGACGTGGTCGTCTGCTTGGTCCGTCCCGTGATATCCTGCCAGGTAGCGCCAAAACGCCTGCCCGTGCTCGCCAGCAAACCCTCTTCCTCGTCGGCTTCGGCTTCCTCATCCAGTTCGCTCAAGTCCAGCCGAGGCGTACGGAAGAGGCTGGTAACAAACACAATGAGGAAGACACCCAAGAACGCAAACTGAGCCCAGAAATCGATGGCACCAAAGACTGGCCAGTTGAGTGTCACCCTGTTCAGAAACGTCGACATAACGGTCGGCGTGCATACATCCTTAGCAAGGGGGTCGGTGGAGGCCTCAGAACAAGGTCTAACGAAATCCAGATGATCGGTGCAATTCGGTCGAGCTCCAGGGTTGACTGGCGGGTTGCTGCAAAACGTCTGGGTTCCGTATATCGAGTACTGCGGGGCAGCCATCATCGCGACCGCATAGTTGATCGCGAGGATAATGAGGGCCAGCATGACGGTTGCGATCAAGAGTGCCTGCGGAGCAGTCCGGCCCTTCTTGATCTGGAAGATGCGAACCCAGAGGAAGCGAATGCCGACCGTTGCGATACCCGTGATGGAGCTGCTGAAAAGGAACAGAACGAGGAAAAGCATGAGGACATAGTCGACAGGGAATGCCTTCGCGGACTGAACGAAAATCCAGTTGACAGGCTGGAAGACGTTGATGTGTCCGAGGATGTAACCACAATGCTGCTTGCATACCGAGTTGGCCGCCTTGTCGATGCCCGTGATGAGCATGGAGACCCAGACGAGAACCGCGACCAGAAGCAAGAGCAGGCCACCGAGCAGCTTGAGCGGCCGGAAGACCGCCTGGGTCTTGGTCCAAGCTCGAAAGATGGCAGTCTGACCCTCTCCGCGTGCCTCGGCGGCCAGCCGTTCCCGGCGGACGAGTGTCCTCTCCTCCCGAAGCAGCGCATCCATCTCCCTTCGGTCTTTCTGAGACATGCCATCTGGTCGGCCAGCGTTGCGCATCTCCAACTGTCTCTGTGCGTCGCGGTTGCGCTCTAGTGCCGTGGCCGTCGTAGCGGAGAGCTGCGGAGCCGAAATGGACGGCGCAGACTTGATGAATGAGATCGGGAGCAGGGCCAAACCGGCGCCGGTATAGAGCGTGTAGAGAAGGGTGCCGAGGGTCAGGAGCAAGCCCAGGGCGAACGTCAGCGCCTTCTCGCCCTTGTTCGCCGCAATCAAGCGTTTGAAGTAGTCGAGATCCATATGCTTGCCGTTTCCACTGGCCGCTGCAGGGACGAAGAAGCCGACCAGGAAGAGGATGATGACGAGTGCTACGAACACCAGCGTATACTTGGTGGCTCCCCAGAAGCGAGAGCCGAAACTGCTCTCGCCCTCCTCCTCTTCGACCTCGTCGTACTCCTCATACCAAAAGTAGGCAAATGGAATGACAATCAGGCAGAGAAGTGCGTCAAGGCTGTAGAGGGTATAGTAGACGATTTTGAGCGTGAGAAGGATGCCGTCGACTCGCTCGGGCGTGGCCCAATCCTTTTTGGAGCCCAGAGTCGCCGACGTTGTCGATGAGACAAGCGCAATGTCGACGGGAAGAAGCAAAACGGTAGCGAGGAGCGCAGTAAGACTGATGATGGCGACCGCGCTGACGGTGGCGGATCGCTCCCGTGGTTGCTGCCAGGTGAAGGTGGTGATGATTGCAACGAGCAGCACCAGCGTAACGGCAACGCCGTACGCGACCCAAATGAGGCTCGTCTGCAGCAATTCTGCCGATGCCATGATGTCGGGTTTACGGGCAAGGTATGTAGCGGGGAAAAAACAATGTCATTGCAAACATAATAGTACGGCACGTATGGGTGAGGAGCACGGCTTTGCTTCCAAGGCCGGTTGGAGAATGAGCAGCCCGAGTCTGTGACGCAATGCCAATGCCAGCCATGCAGGTCCTCGTCGCGTCGTCCAACGCCCAGCTGCAGCTGCCAGCCGGCCCACACCCCGCGCTAGTGTTGCAGGTTCAACCCGCCAGCTAAGGCCACTTCGGGTATTTAGTGCACGGGCCACAACACAAGCTTGTCAGTCGCGCCAGGTCTTTGTGCGCGTCTTGGGTGAAGTTTGGAGACAACTTCGAGAATGAGCAGCTATCTTTGCTGAGCTTGCGCCTCACACGCTCCCATTCCGGGCCCTGTTATACGGCACATTGCGACCAATCTCAGACTCGGAAACACCATTAGCGCGCCCAGAATCGATATGCGTCAAATTGCACTACAATGCAGTGCTATACCGAGCTGACGCCGCCAACGGCTGTCACCCATTCGCTCTCACTGCAGTTCATCCCCGGCCAGGGCACCAATCTAGCTGTCGCAAAGACATCTCTCCTCCAGATCTTTCGCACCAAGATCATATCAACAGAACTCGAAGTTCCCGAGGCCGCTGCACGGCGAAAGAGCACCGCGGTCGCCAATGACGACGATGGCCTCGAAGTCTCCTTCCTCGGCGGAGACAGCCTCGCAACAAAGGCTGATCGCGCCAACACCGCCAAGCTGGTCCTCGTTGCAGAGTTTACTCTCCCGGGCACCATTACGGGCCTGGCTAGAATAAAGAACCCAAACAAGGGCGCCGGTGGCGATGCACTCCTTATGGCTTTCAAGGATGCGAAGCTCGCCCTCGTCGAGTGGGATCCCGAGCGACACACTCTCCACACCGTCTCAATCCATTACTATGAGCAAGACGAACTACAAGGCAGCCCGTGGGCCACGCCGCTGAACCACTATGCCAACTTCCTGGTCGCAGACCCGGGCAGCAGGTGCGCGGCGCTCAGGTTCGGCGCGAGGAACCTGGCCATCCTGCCCTTCAAGCAGGCCGATGAAGACATTGACATGGGAGGTTGGGATGAAGAGCTGGACGGTCCGAGGCCGGTCAAAGACCTGTCCAGCGCAGCCATAAATGGAGCTAGCAACATAGAGAACAACACACCATATTCACCCTCATTTGTCCTCCGACTATCCAATCTTGACCCAAATCTCCTTCATCCTGTGCACCTGGCCTTCCTCCACGAGTACCGAGAGCCGACCTTTGGCATCCTCTCGTCGACAAAAGCGGCCTCGAACGCCATGGGCCGCAAGGATCACTTCACCTACATGGTCTTCACGCTCGATCTGCTGCAAAAAGCCTCGACGACGATCCTCTCAGTCAGCGGACTACCGCAGGATCTTTTCCGGGTAGTGGCGCTCCCGGCGCCTGTTGGCGGCGCCCTTCTGGTTGGCTTCAACGAACTCATACACATCGACCAGTCAGGAAAGGCAAACGGCGTGGCTGTCAACCCCCTCGCGCGGCAAACGACGACGTTTGGGCTCGTCGACCAAACCCACCTCAACATCCGCCTCGAGGGCTGCATCATTGACGTGCTGACGGCTGACGCGGGTGAGCTGCTGGTTATCATGAACGATGGCCGCATGGCCCTGGTTACCTTCCGCATTGACGGCAGGACAGTGTCTGGTCTGGACCTGAGGATCTTGCCCTCCGAGGCCGGCGGATCCTTGATCACATCTCGGGTCTCGTGTCTCTCGCGGTTAGGTCGTACCGTTATGTTTGCGGGGAGTGACGAAGGGGATTCCCTGGTGTTTGGGTGGACCAAGGGACAGGGGCAAACGACGAAGAGGAAAACACGCAGCGATGACTTGGACATGGACTTGGATGGCGAAGGGGATTTGGAGGAGGAAGATGACGACGATCTGTACAGCGAGGAGCCCAAGGCTCGTCAACAAACAGTATCGGCGGGGACATCTTCCAAGAGTGGGGAGGTCGGCTTGCGCATCCATGACCGACTCCTGAGTATTGCTCCTATTCAAGGGCTGACATACGGCCAGCCTACGTGGTTCCCCAAGAGCGAAGAAGAGCGCAACTCGGAAGGGGTTCACAGTGAGCTTCAGCTGCTGTGCGCGGTAGGAAGGGCCAAGTCGAGCTCTCTCGCCATCATAAATCGCGCCATGCAACCAAAGATCGTTGGGCGCTTCGAATTTCCCGAGGCGCGCGGGTTCTGGACCGTCTACGCAAAGAAACCCGTTCCCAAGTCCCTACAGGGTGATAAAGGCGGCGGTATCAGCAACGACCATGACACGACCGGACAATATGATAAGTTTATGATTGTTGCGAAGGTTGACCTCGATGGGTATGGAACATCAGACGTCTACGCTCTCACGGCGGCAGGGTTTGAAAGCCTTACTGGCACCGAGTTTGAGCCAGCAGCGGGTCTCACGGTTGAAGCGGGGACAATGGGCAGAGATGGAAGAATTATTCAGGTCCTAAAGTCTGAAGTCAGGTGTTATGACGGCAGTATGTCTCTTTTTTCTCAAATCAACGTGGCGTCCGGGTGATTGATGCTGATATGGTCCACCAGACTTGGGTCTGTCACAGATCCTCCCAATGCTGGACGAAGAGACAGGTCAAGAGCCTCGTGTCAACAGCGCCAGCATTGCGGATCCGTATTTGCTCCTTGTTCGGGACGACTCCAGCGTCTTTATTGCGCAGATCGACAACAACCTCGAGCTGGAGGAAGTCGAAAAGGAGGATAAGACGCTGAACAGCACAAAATGGCTGACCGGATGCCTCTACATTGACACAAATGGCGTTTTCGCCGAAGAGGCACCCAAGAAAGGTGCAGACCCAAAGGAGACAATTCTCATGTTCCTTCTTAGTGCGTCTGGCGCTCTCCATGTATGGCTCGCCCCAGAGAACCTGACCAACAGTGAACTGACGCACCCAGATATATCGCCTGCCAGACTTGACGAAATCTATATACGTGGCTGAAGGTCTATCTTATATACCTCCCGGTCTGTCAGCCGACTACTCTGCCAGAAAGGGGACAGCAAAGGAACCAGTGAGCGAGATACTCGTCGCCGACCTTGGGGATACCACTGCCAAATCGCCACACCTGATTGTTCGTCGATTCCATCCTGCCGATGCGCGTGTAGCTGCTAATGACCATAGCTACGGCATTTGAACAATGACTTGACCATCTACCAGCCGTTCCGGGTGAAGTCGGTTGCTGGCAACGCCTTCTCAAAATCCTTGTTCTTCAAAAAATTGCCCAACTCAACATTCGCAAAGCCCCATATTGAAACTGGCGAAGACGATACCACAGAACTGCCGAAATTCATCCCGATGCGCCGGTGCAGCAACATCTCCGGCTACAGCACGGTCTTTCTCCCTGGACCGTCACCAAGCTTCATAGTGAAGTCTGCAAAGTCGTCACCAAGAGTGCTTGAGCTTCAAGGCTCATTCGTTCACGCCATGAGTTCCTTTCACACAGAAGGATGCGAGAATGGCTTCATTTACGCAGACATCCACGGAATTGCACGGGTTGCACAGATACCAAGCGACTGCAGCTATGGCGAGACTGGCGTGTCAGTGAGGAAGGTCAACATCGGCCAGGATGTCGATGCTGTGGCCTATCACCCGCCATCCCAAGGTTACGTCGTTGGCTGCAACGTTGCCGAACCTTTTGAACTGCCCAAAGACGATGATTATCATAAAGAGTGGGCAAGAGAGACACTGACGTTCAAGCCGACAGTCGATAAAGGTGTCCTCAAGCTCATTAGCCCTGTCACTTGGACTGTCATTGACTCTTTCGACATGGAGTCGTGTGAGACAATCCTCTGCGTTGAAACTCTAAATCTTGAAGTGTCCGAGTCTACCAATGAGAGGAGGCAACTCATCGCAGTTGGAACCGCGCGTTCAAAAGGTGAAGATCTCCCAACCAGGGGCCACGTCTACGTCTTCGACATTGCAGATGTCATTCCCGAGGCCGGTCGCCCTGAGACAAACAGGAAACTCAAACTTCTCGCAAAGGAGGATATTCCCCGTGGGGCTGTGACGGCGCTGTCCGAAGTAGGCACACAGGGCCTCATGCTCGTCGCCCAGGGCCAGAAGTGCATGGTTCGAGGGTTGAAGGAGGATGGGACCCTCTTGCCGGTGGCCTTCATGGATATGAACTGTTACGTTACAAGTGTCAAGGAGCTCCCAGGCACTGGTCTTTGCCTCATGTCAGACGCCTTCAAGGGCGTCTGGTTCACCGGTTACACCGAAGAGCCATACAAAATGATGCTCTTCGGGAAAAGCACCAGCAACCTGGAGGTGCTAAACGCAGACTTCCTGCCCGACGGCAAGGAGCTCTTCATCGTAGCCAGCGATGCAGACGGCCATCTCCACATCCTCCAGTTCGACCCTGACCGTAAGTCCCCCCCCCCCCTTGACTCCAAAATCATCCCAGCAGCGGCCAACTAACCCATCACTCCAGACCCGAAATCCCTCCAGGGCCACCTCCTCCTTCACAAAACAACCTTCAACACTGGCGCTCACCACCCTACATCCTCCAAACTCCTCCCCCTCGCCTCTTCCGTCCCCTCCCCCAACGCGAACGGGAACGCATCCCCTCCCGACTCTCCACCTCCACAAGCCCTCATTTTCGCCTCCCCAACAGGCGTCCTCGCCACCCTCCGCCCCCTTTCCGAAGCCGCATACCGTCGGATCTCCTCCCTCGCAGGGCAACTCACCACATCCCTTCCGCACCACGCAGGTCTCAACCCAAAGGCGTATCGCATGCCGCTGGTTAGCTGTCCGCCTTCGGGTGTGGACGCAGGCGTAGGACGGAGTATTGTCGATGGGACGATCCTCGAGAGGTTCACGGAGTTGGGGACAGGGAGAAGGGGAGAGATGGCAGGACGAGCCGGGTTTGGAAGTGCGAGTGAGGTTAGGTCCGAGTTGGAAGGGGTGATTGGCTGGACTGGGTTTGGGTACTTTTAGCTTTAGCTTTCAGGGGTCGGTTTGATGGCTTTTGATGTGAGAAAAAACCTGTGTTATAGTATCACTACCTGGTAGATAGAAATGAGCGATACGGATAGACTCTCTAAAGGTCGGATGACGTTGCCTCGGTTGTTGTGATATCAAGAGCGTGTTCATTCGCGGGTGGATCATGTTCTCTTTCATTGCGGACTTTCCAAAGCCTCCCACACCAATGCCACCCCTCAAGTGGCATTCAGAGTCTTGCCGCGATCAGCTTGAGTGACCCCCGTGATATCATTACACCTATATGAGATTACTGTATCATATTTCCTATCCATCTATAGACCGGCACGGATATATCTGTCTTCTAAACCACGTCATAGAGATAAAACATTTAAACCGTAGAAAAGCCCATGTGTAATCCCTGGCAACAGCCCAAAAAGCAGAGCAACAGTCACAATATCAAGAATACGATGTATCATCAGCAGTTCCCAAACTCGTTAGTACGCCCGCTCTTCGTTGTCCTTCCTACGACGCAAGCTGCCAAACCGACGCTTAATCAACTGGGTGAAGCTCTTGCCGGTCGTGTTGCTCCGTTGCAAACCGCCGCCGGCGGAATGACCGCTGCCGTACGTGCCGGGATAGTCCTTTGGTGGCGGAGGCGGAGCCTGATCGGTGAGGCTGACCCTTCGTTGGTTGACATTGGTGCCGTTCAGCTTGGAATGGCCGGTGGCGCTGGCGGTAGGTTGCATTTCGTATTCTTGTCCGTTGGCCGGCAAGGGCTTGCGGTTGACCTGCTTGCCCTTGTTGTCCTTCTCGATGGTGAAAGAAGGTTCACCTTTACCCTTGAGGTCTTCGTCTTTGTAAGGCTAGACACCAAGATTAGCGAATGACTTGAGGCTCGACTCTTTAGGGGTCTTACAATATGATCCCATCGCTTGTAGGCGCCCCCAGCAGCGTCTTTCTCTCTCATAAGATCTGCCCCTTCTTCATACTCCATGGTTCGTCCAGCCATGTCCTTCATTCCTGGGGGAACAATAGCGGTGCCTTGAAGGGGAACATGCTTGTCGAGGGAGTCCTTAAGAAACTCAACAGGGGTCGCCTTCAAGGCCTCAATGTTCGTGTCCTTGACAGCCTCGACAGGTGAATACATTTTGTTGGTATTCTTTGACTTCATGGCGGGGTCGAAGGGCCCCTCGTGGTGATAGACTGCATCTGGGAGCGGCCCAGTGTGGTCCAAGAGGTCAATCGGGTCGCTAGGCTGCTGTCTACGATGGGTGCGCAGATGAGGCGCATGATCGGCTGCTCGGTGTTCGCGCTTGATCATGTCTAGGGGACGATGGGACATGTCACCCGGATACCGCTGCCTGAGCGAGCCGCCGCGACGTGGAAGCGGAGCATCCGGGTCAACCTCCTTGGCCCTGTGCTCCTGAGTTAGGATGTCTAGCGGTCGGTGTGACCTGTCTCCAGGATACCGCTCGGCGAGAGAGCTGCCTCGGCGGCGAGTTGCGTTGTCAGGCATGTTTCCTGCGTCGAGACTGGGACGACTTGTGGCGACGCTGTTGGCTCTTGCAAGAATGGTCCCTTGATTCCACTGGGTTTGCGGGGGCCGCGAGGTATGGACGGATCTCTTCCGCTCTAGATCTGACAGCGGACGTGGTTTCGGGCGTGGCGGGGGAGATGGCGGCAGTGGCTTGTTCGTAGATTTGACACTGTTGGTTCTGCTCAACACGCTATTGCTTCTACTGATGATGCGGCGGAACAATGGCTGGTCGTCGGGGTCCTCGTTCTCTTGGGATGCTGAGCGAAGTCGACGGAACTGGAAGCCCTGACGGGTCGGGCTGTCGCCTGGTGGTGTGGGGGGAAGAGCTTTGGAGACACGAGTAGCACACACTTGACTGGGTTCTGGCTCATAAAGGGGGCCGAGTATGTAGTTGTTTGCCTATTCCGAGTAAGCGCAAGAATGCGGTCATCAGCAAGACAGCAACTTGGATTTGGCAAATTATTGCATTTATCCCGTCCATGACAAAAGGTCTCCGTAAGAGAGTTGCTCCGTGGTTTGGAGCTGGAGGGTAGACATGGAATGCGTCTTGGCAGGCACGCTGTGGAAGTGACGCAATTGTGCCCACTCGGGAAGTCGCCAACCAAGGTCACGGCAAGCCACCGACGAATTGCCTGTCTCGGGTGCGCAAATCGCACACCGCAGCCGCGCAAGGCTGTTGCATCATCGCGGTGACCAAAATGGAAGAGATAACAAGCCGTTTCTCGGAATCAGTGTCGGAATCAGTGTCCAGGAGGTGATGTCAAAGATGACAGACATTGGCCTGCTTGCCAGCCTGCCTGCGCGGGCGAGGGTTCTAGGTGTGTAAGCAACCAAGCGCGCTGTTCGAGCACTTGCAGAACAGAAGCTTGCGCTAACTCGTTCAAGCGTTCAAAGAGATAAGAAATATCCAGATATTGAAGAAAGCTTTGGACACTATTCGGCCAGAATCCCGAGGCATTTCCTCGATGCAGACGATGGACGATGAGCTGGAGTTGCAAAGGCGCAAAGTGAATTTGAAGCCAAGCACTCACCCATTGCTTGTCGTACGGCTCGTCGCCGTAATCCTTGTCGATTCGGGCCATCGTTTGCGACCAAGCTTTTTGTGGGTCTGCGGGACCGCAACCGTTTAGAGGGGTTGAACCGTTGAAGACGAGGAAGGAGCAACACCGAGCGGTGTTTCTGGCTGACAGCAAATCGAGAGAGAGGAGTTGAAAGAGCACCGAGAGATGTGATCGAAGGGGCAGCGTGTCACCGACTTAATAAAAAGGCAAAGCCATCGGGGAGTGGTCAACGGTCCTATGGATGATCGCAAGCGGCGTCTCTAGCCAGTTAGCGAAGCGGTCTCGAACGCCCCGCGACTGCACCAGACAGATTCCCACACCCCCCTTTCATGGCGCCGGAGACAGACCTCCAGACCTTCTCTGCAGGTGAGCGGGTCCGCCCTACTGCCCACGTATCCTCCTCACGCTCTATGCTTGATGCCTCCGTGCGACGACATGAGCGCATTTATCCAGCAGATGGACAGGCACGGTTCGTGGAATCGGTTCCCGTTCGTCGAGAGCACCCTCAACCCGTCCAGGTCGAAAAGTCTGATGATCATCACCTGCACGCTGCTTCTCATATTGGGCCATTATGCCTTGTTCAGAAGCCATCTGATTGGACGACGGCCGCACCGCTGTTTGCAGAGAACGCCTGTAGTTCCTGAATTCCCTGCCAGGGCAGTGTCTTGCTGCTGCGCATGCAAGCAATCTAGACCTCCATCCTTCGCAGAGTACCCCGCCTCCCCGACCGGGCACTAAAAACGCCCTCGTGAGCGACGGCGAGGGGCCGTGAGGACCCTGCAGCGGGGACTTTCCTAGCGGCCGACATCATTGGCCAGCAGTTTCATCCTCTCACGCTGTTTCGATCTGGTGTCTCGGCTCCACGGATCTCTTGCAGGCTGGCCGAGCTTCCTCGACCGCGGTCCCGGGTTCTTCTCGAAGAAACAAAACATGTGTTTGCGGAGGACAATGCTTGGCCAAAAATAGCAGCTTGCGCAATCTTCCCGCTCAAGCTTCAACGATGGCGCTTGTCGACTACGCGTCCGACTCCAGCGCTAGCTCGACGGACGACCCTCCGCCGAAGAAACGGCCAAGGCTCGTGCCGAGTCCCCGCCCAACGTCTACACCGGCCCCGAAGCTACCCCCCCTGCCCCCCGCCTTCCACGACCTCTACGCCTCCACGGTTCGCACCGCCACCAGCGATGACCCGGCTCTGCATCAGGGCCGAACCCGGCAGATCTCGCACGTCGTTGGCAACTGGCCGAGCCACATCTACGTGGAATGGCACCCACCCTCCGAGACCCAAACCCTCCTCACCTCCCTGCTCTCAGCCCTACAGGAGAAGCTCCCACCGGAATACAAGCTCAGCACCTTTCTCACCAGTGATCTTGGCGCCCCTCTGCCCCTGCATATCAGCCTATCCCGGCCCCTGTCTCTGACTACGGCCGACAAGGACGGCTTCCTCTCCAAGCTCGTCTCCAACATCTGCAACACCCGCATAGCGCCGTTTTCACTTTTGTGCCGCGGTGTCGAGTGGCACCACACAGACGAGTCCGGCCGCTCATTCCTCGTGCTGCGCGTGCAGAGCCAGAGTAGCGAGAGCAGCAAGACCGCCGTCACTGCACTAAACCCGGAGCTTACCAAGCTTCTTCGGCATTGCAATGCTGTTGCTGACGAGCATGGGCAACCCCAGTTGTATCAGTGGGCCCTCAAGGACGACGACAAAGCGGACGGGATCAACGAGGACGATGATCGCGCAGGCCGCGCATTTCATGTTTCCATCGCCTGGTCGTTTGCAAAGCCCACCGAGGAACTTATGCGTCTGACTGAAGAAGTCTTTGGCGACCCAAAGACGCAAGATCGTATCCACAACACTCAGATCCATGTTGATGGCATGAAGGCCAAGATCGGGAACGTAGTTACCCATATACCCCTACCTCAAGCCGGAAAACGAGCAGAGGACAAATCGTCGAAGAACTTGTTCGGGATTTGACGGTTGGTCAGAAACATCACGCGCGGCAATGCACCTGTACATAACAAGCTAGTACATAGAGTTGCTCTCGAGAGAAACTATATACACCCGCCGCTACCATTGCAGTAGGGTCCTCTCTCGGGCCATGCATACTAGACAAAAATAACCAGAGTCCAACCAGGATAACTCCGCGCCTCCGTGGCGATATACGCCACTCTCATAGTTAAAAGTGCAAAGAAACCACCTTCTCGAACTCCTATACCCTCTCAATGTGGTGTTTTACGCCCCGAATGCAGAACAACTATGCTTTGTGGAAACAAGTACCCAATACCCAATGTTTTCAGATGGCGGAAAAAAACAAAGGCGGAACCAGTTTTATAGCTCATCGATATTGGGCCGCTGGAACTGCCAGTTTCTGGGCTCAACTGGGAGACCGACAAAAGCGTGGTAGGCCCGCGACATTTCGTTGGTGGCGACGTGCCATCTGGGGACGATTGTTAGCACACTGTGGGAGGATGTGAGAATATGGGTGAGGCGACTTACAGAGTGACTGGAAACCTGACCCAGCTTCTGAGCACGGCCTTGAAGGCTCTCATCACCAGCGCCAGCTCGCTGTCGAAATCGTCCTTAACAGTTCGTTTTTTATGCGGAGGTCGATCCGGTTCATTTCCGTCCTGATCCATATCGCCCTGGTCCGCGACATCCGAAGGCTTCGACACCGAGTCCTGAGAGACAGGTGTCGAGACAATCACGTGGCGGGGCTTCTTTGCCCTGTCAGGGATGACATTCTCGTAACTCTTGGGGGTCTCCTCCTCTTTTTCCACCATGGCTCTGAACTTCGTGACGGCATTCAAGCTGCTGCTCAGACGAGCATAGGTGTTGAAAAGCGAGACAAGCTCCGTGCGCTTCAGAATCGGCGGCTCAGGCATCTTGTTGTTGTCAAACTCGAACAGAACCTTGAGCGCCGCACCGTAACCAGCGGTCTGGAGCTTCCCCCAGAGTCGGCACTTGTCACAGCCGACGCAGTCCATCAGCCGGCTTACGTTGCGGAATCGGTTTCGGAAATCCTCTTTCAGCGATGGACCTTCGCCGTTCTTGAACATGAGGCTTTCGTCAAAGATCTGCGGCACAGAGGCAGCCTTCTGGGTGACGGCGAGAACCTTGGCCCGCGTAGCCGCATCTTGGTCCCGGTCACCCATGCAGAACGTGTAGTCGCTGAGCTGTGAGAGATACGGTCCAAGTTTGGCGATAGCACGTGTGACGAGAGCGTAGTTGAAGTATAAGTTGCTGATTCGGTCGGGGAACTTGTGGAGGCGTGCCTTGTAGCAAGCCACGTTCGGTTGCCACTTGCCTGTTGTCTGGTTCAGGAAATCCCAGCAGAGATGCGTCGAAATGCTTGCGTGCATGCCAGACATGACGCGGTAAAAAACACGCTTCTCCAAACACTCGTCCTCCGCCTCGAGACCCGTCTTGGCCACGAAGGGAGCAAGAGGATTGACTTGTCGCTCTTGCTCCAGCTGTTGCTGCCGCCCAGCAGCGTCGATGACGGCCTTGAAATCCATCGCAGCTGGTCCCCTCGGTGTCGAGATCTTACCAAGCGACGCCGAGTGAGGGAACGAGCTCTTTTGGAAGCAGTTCTCGCGATATATGGCATCCCATAGTTGCCTTGCTCCATCACCAGCATAACCGGTGAAGCGTTCCGGATTCTTCAGTAGACTGACATAGTCTCCCTTGGAGCCCGAGCTCTCGTCCTCGGGAACACAGTAATCTCGGTCATCACATTCGTCGTCGTACTCCACCACGCAGCTCTCTCCCACGTGCTCTCCCAGGCCACCCTGGAGAGGTCTTTGCGGCTGTGCCCTCTGGATGCTCTTCCCGGGATGCGTTGCGCGCGGCCCCTCCAGTTTGCCCAATTCGCTGGCGCGCCAGATTTTGGGAATGTCCTCTTCGTTGTCCAGCGTCTCGACGGCGCAGGCAATGTTGCCACACATGCCATTTTCGTCATTCCAAAACGGACACTTCTTGTTGAAGAGGTTCAATCGGTAATAGGCGAAGAAATCCGTGGTCTGCACCAAGTCGTCGACCGCCGGCTTCACCTTGCTGTTGAGCCGCTCTAGCGTCGAGTACGAGGCGCACGCATCACTGACGATGGCCTTTGGCGATATCTGGAGGGAGACACAGTTAGCATCTTGAGCGCATGACATTACACAATGTGCGGCCTGAGGCGAACCCGAGCATGTGGCTGCCACGAGAAGTTGCGAAGAAGTTGCGAAAGGACGAGAACATACGGCACATGAGTCTCCAGTGGGTTCCTGCTGAACTTGGTCGCATTGCACCGCTGGGCCCCAGAGGGCGAACAGCGACAGGTAAAAGAGTCGCGAAGCGGACTTCATGGTCGCTTTGGAGAACCCGACCTGCGGACTCGTTCAGACCTCGCAATTTGAGGCGGGAAGTAAAGAGGTGGATAGTTTGCGCTGGCGCCGGTTCCCGAAGCCCGGGTGTGAAACTGCTTCGCTGGCCCGGAGAGGTGGTCCGACTTGCTACACGGCCCGCCTTTGACCCATCGATGATGCAGTTCCCTAGCTTATCGATAGCAATCCCGGTCAATCCGGCAGAAGCTCAGTTGACCCTGGCTATAATAGAGCGATGTCGCAGGAGAACGTTGAAATAGCAGGTCGAGTGTGAGGAGAGTGTGGGCGACCAAATCGAATTGGTGGGTGAATAGATTCTTTTATTCAGGTGCTTGTTCAAAGGAACGATACGACACTGGCTTGTTGGTTTTCTGTCCTTCCAGGTTCGGGTGAGCCGAGAGGCGATGGAGGAGGCGCGGTCAGTTGAAAGGTGTCCATTTGGAAAATCAGCAGATGTTGAATTGCCGACGAACGATGTTGCCGCAACTGATTACTCAAATCATCATAGCATCTCGCAAGCGAACCGGAATACAAACTACGTAGCATGCATATCATAAACTTCCCAATGTGAGAGCCGTCTCCGATTTGCCTCTTTTGGTGGCCAGCAGTTGTCTGCGCCGAACTGCCTTGACTGCCTCCCTTGTCAGTGAGGGTCGCTATCTTATCGGATTAAAAGCCACTTGCAACCGGCTGCCCCGCCATACCATCACCCCACACCTCCAACCCGTGAACGAAATGACAGGGTTATTGCGACGCTGCCAATATTTATTCATAGCTAACTACCAAGCCAACTGTCAAACACCTTTGCTTTCCAGCTCGACATATCGACAACCTTCCTGTGCCAGCAAGCCGTCCGAATGAGTCTGGGTACTAGGGGCAAAAGTATGGCTTGTCCATTCCCTAGACAATTAATGTGCCAACAGATGACATGCAATGACTTGCACGACGTCCCGATATCCATCAACGAATCTTTCCAGCTCACGTTACCGGGCCCCCACCTGGGCTCCGTAGCCGGCCGGATGCATAGCAACCAGAGGTCACGCACCGTAGGCTTGAGCACAATGGTAGAGTCGACAGCAGAGAAGAGTTGCGGTGATCCGGTATTGTGGCCAGGTCGGTTATAGACATCACCGTACCCATAAGAGTAAAGGTGGGAATCGCTATGCAGTCGTGAGTATCGTGGTAATGCAAAATATGGTACAAGTCCCCGAGTGTCGTTTATCCGCGCCTCACTGCGGGGGCTGGTAATTCAGAGGACGTCTACAGAGTTGTCAGTTGCTAGTACCCGTCAGCAAAGCTTGGGGGAAGGATTCTCACTTGAAGAGTAGAATGTGCGGCTCCGGCTCATGCACTTCATAGTGCTCCCAGCCGAGACTCTGAAGTTCGTGTCAGCCTAACGCTCCTTCGGGAGCTTCGACGTAAGGGTCCTGACCTGTGTAATGCCCATCGCCCGCCATTCCTCTTCCCAAAGCAACTTCAGTGTACCCTTGGACTTGTCATGGTAGTCGGCGGGGATAACCTTCAGCATAGCCTTTGGGAGCTGCACGTGCCGGTACTCGAACTCGCTGTCAGAATAGCTGCGGGGTATTAGCAAGCGCGTGGTTAAAAAGGGCGTGGGCGGCTTGACTCACCGGGTGGAGTAGTGAATAGAATCAACAAACTCGTCCAGACGCGCCCGCTCACTGTCGGTCAAGGGACGGGGCGTCGAGTTGCGGCGGGTCGTGTCGATGCCCATCTCCTCCGGCGTGTGCATCTTGTCTGGCTACAAGCAACGAAATAGTGCGTGGCTGGTAGTTGAGCCCTGCTTCGCCTCGTTTGACGCGTCAGGAATGACAGGAACTCAATCTCTCGGTCGGGGTCGAACACGACTTCCGCGAAGCTGGATCGGTGTGTCGGGCGTGGAAGTTTGCGATGAGACAGAAAGCAAGGCGTCGAGGTAGACGTGTTGACTGATGGAAAAGCGAAACAGAAGTAGTGCGGCGAATGTGTATGGTTCAGGCAGCGTAAAACAGTAGAGAAAGGATAGTCTTGCGGCGAGGGCTCGGCTTTGAGAAAAATCTCGGCGTTGTCGATTGCGGGCGATGCGAAGGTAAACAAATCGGCTCCCGCCTGCGCTGCCTGACGCCACCAAACTCGAACCCCTCCATCGCATCCCGCTGCCAGCTGGCGACGGTGGACCAATTCCACTGCCGGGAGAGCGGATCCGCACCTGGGCTTGAATAAATTTGCCTAAGGCAGCAAGCCGCCCGTGATTAGTGTGAGCCTGAGATATTGGGCCCCAGCACCCGGAACATGGATACACGCAAAGCGCAACGCCCTCCATTTTGACCTTAGTCGTCGACGAGCCTATTCGTATTCCGGTGGGATGTGACTTGTGCTTGTCCATCAGCCGTTCTCCATCCTCATTCATTCGCTATTGGCCCTGCGCATTGCTCGCTGCAGAACTGGCTTTTGACCTTTTTTTTCCACCCGCAGCACCTTGTGCAGTTACCAGACGCGGAATCCCACCTCGTGTCGTGGTTTTTCCAATCGCGTCTCAACAGCGACAGCTTGCACTTGGCTGCACCAAAGCCGAAAGCCATTGCATCTGCCACAAACCATCATCAAAAATATCCTCGGGGCCGTCGCATAGTTCTGAATAGCGGTCATAGTTGCGATCGGGGTGCACCCGTCCAGGATGGATAACAAACGAAAGGCGCCTGGCACAGCGGGAGCTGGCGCAGTCGATGGCGACGATCGAGCCGCAAAGCGCCGCAAGATCCCAGGTGTACGTTCCACCGCCCTGCCCCTTCGTTTTACACGTTCTTTTCAACCACAAGAAGGCGACTTCCTGGATGCGATAATGGATGGGTGGGGATGGGCTTCCGACTCGGTAGTCGAGCGGCCTCACTCCCTTCCGCTATCCCTTTGCGCGGCGCATCCTCGGAGGGCCACTGCCGATGCGCGGTTGCGCCAGTCGCATCAACAACTTCAAGGAACACATTCTTCTGCGCATCTGCAAGCAACTGACCGTCATGCAGCCAACAACCGATTATGACCTCTCCCAGGGCGAAAGCCCAGAGTCCACCACGTCGTACGGCCTGCACTTCCTCGAGATGATTCGAAGGACCAAGGACAAGAGGTACGCATGTGGTATTCCTGCGGCGCTACCATGCTAGCCAACTCCAACCGCCATCTAGCACCTAGAACCTTGAGAGCTAATAGCCAGGGCTGCAGTGGTCGAACGGTCGCCGACTACTTCGAAGATCTCCTGCCGCGAGAGGGAAACGAGGACTACTATAGACGCATTAGGATGCCCATATCGCTCAAGACTATCGAAACCAAGCTTAACAATCAGGAGTTCCAAAACCTGGCGGAGCTCGAAAGCTATTTCAAGCGCATGGTAACCAATGCGAAGGAGTATTACAACAAGGGGACAGAGGTCTTCGAGGACGCGGAGCGTGTGCGAAAGGCGCTGAGCAATTACATGACAAAGACAAACCCGGCGTATAAGTTGATTCACGGCTACAGTTGTCAAGCCGCGCCAATTCCGGACGACGGTGAACCAGCAAGACCTCCAGCGAGACCCCAATCAAGACCTCAACAGGCAAAACCCAAACCCGCCGCCCGCATCGTGGAACAGGACGCTGAAGGCGAAGACGATGACGCCGAGGGCGAGGACGACGCCGAGGGTGATGATGATGATGACGATGACGACGAGGATGACGATGACGATGAGGACGGTGGCCGAAAGCGCAAGAAGATTATCCTGAAGCGGAAGGGGCCCGCCCGGCCTAGGCAGGGGTCGACGCCTGTCCGCCAGGGGAGCAGAAGCTCGAGGGGAAAGCCAGATCACGAGTATGAGGGTGTTCCATACAAGGGTCTCAATTTCCAGCAGGCTCAAGAGAAGATCGTTGAGGAACTTATCCGCAAGCCGGACGGAGTGTAAGACTTCCATCACCTGCCGCAAGGGACATTGAAGCTAACACATTCAGGGATCCGTATTTCTTGGACTTCATCAATCTGCCAGCCCGCACGTACAAGGATTACTTTGCTGTCATCACTCAGCCTCTGTCGCTGAAAGGGCTTCAGAAGCAAGTCAGGGGTGTACACGGCAGACAAGCTGCAACCGGTATAAGCGACTTCAAAGGGTGGGCTGCGTTTGAAGAGAGGGCAAGCCTTCTCTGGGACAATGCGCACTATTACAACGAAGAGGGCAGCCCTATCTACCAACTGGCGACTGAGTTGAAGGTACGGTGATGCCAATTCGTCCTTGTTGGATCCGCTAATATGACCGTCAGGAATGTTTCTACAAGGAGGTGAACGAAGCCAAAGCCGCTGTCCAGGAGCCAGCACATCCCAAAATCAAGCTCAAAGTCGCACCAGGTTCAGAGACGCCGGTTACTGGCGCAAAGAAGATCACGATCCACGTAAAGGACAACAAAAGCAGCGGGGCACCTTCTCCGGCGCCTCAGACAGGTCAGTCGAGCGACTCAGGAGGTCCGGATATCAATCGATCTCTTCCTCCCGCGGTCAACGCACCAGTCCTCCCTCAGCATATCCAGCTCGAGAAAGCGAGGAGCTTTTCCACACCTGGTGCCTCTCCAAGTCCATCTTTCCCAGGGGCCAGTGCGCAGCCATCGCCCGCCATGGCTCCTCGAGTCAACGGCGCTGGCCCGCTGAATGGGCCGAATGGAATCAGTCCTGGTGGGCAGAACGGTCATCAATTTGCTCAAGGGGCGCCGGTACAGAATGGGCACCCCCCAGCAGCGCCTCCACCGCCGCCCATTCACGATAAGAAAACCCGTGCACCAGGCAAAGGTAAGTTTGAACGAGTCAACGTTGCAGCATCGTGCCATATGGCTAACGATTCCCCAGGCCTCAGAGATGCTCTCATACAAAACCTTCTCATTCGAACACTATACGGTGTTCCAGTCCCACACGAAAAGCGGTTCAGATTGGAGGTACCCGCACACCCGAAGCTGGCGCAGCAGAATTTCACGGTGCATATTCCTGCAGGCCAATTCAAACTGCAAATTGTTCCCACGATAGCGCCTTTGGATCAACAGCATCGGCAATATCGTCTCTTCGTCACCATGAACGGGCAAATGGTGGCGAGAGGAACCCCAACACCAGCGCCAGACGACCCTCTGCCACCAAATGCCTTGGTGTTCGAGGCAATGCTCCAGCCAGGCACTAATCTGATTGTGGTCACGATTATCGCCGCGTTGCCCAAGGGACAGAAGCTGCCGTCCGGTGCAGACTGCGAACTGGAGAACATCACTATCAATGCTCACCTGTTGAAGTCCAATCCATGATGGCGTTGGCTTTTTTTTCCGTACGGATCCGGCGGCAGCCTTTGTCTTGGGACAACGCGGAGGTCCAGGGCTGGGTTTTCGGAGCTGAGCGGGTGGGGACATTTTCAGAGTAATGGACGGAAACAAAAGGGATTGTTATGGATGATATACCTAGGTTATTTGTGAGGAGTTGCGGCGGTCGTCTGAAGGCATCACGATCTCGGGGCCCAGCGGCTGGAATGGACGAAGCTGGAGCCTGGGGCAGGAGCACATCATGTATCTGTAGGCTTTGATTGTACAATGGGAACAGGCGGTGACCGTGTACCAGCGACCTGATTTTTCCTCTCAGATGCGTCCCCCGTGTTGTCTGGATGCAGCCATGCGACACAGTGGGACGCTTCCGGCAGTCATGGTGTCTTTGTGGGTTGGTTTGTTTGGTCCCCTTTTCTTTGTGTGCCGAGCGCGGGAAACCCACCCTACCTGCTGCGGCAGCAGACTGAGGTCCCTTTGATGGCTCCGACGGCTAATACCTTTACATTTCCACATCAACACAGCCTGAGCGCGAAGCTGTCAACAACAATCAAGCTCCATCCGCAGTTCAGGCGCAAATCGACCCTGCCCCGCGACGTCCCATCCCCGCTCATCAGCTACGAGGAAGGAGCCATCATCAACCAACCCTCAAAATGCGGTTCCAACGGCACCCCGACGCCCACTTCACTCGCGAATTCGGACCCGACTTTGACGATGTCGCCACCAAAAATAACGCCCAATACCCTCCCCTCATTCCCAGCAAACCCTTCCTCACCTTCGCAGAGCGCTTCCACAAGCAGCAAGCCCGCGGTCGCGAGCGGGATCCCTATCGCAGCGTCGTCTTCCCCGGCCGTCGCAGGGAGCCCCTCCCGGAGAAGTTCAATCCCAACCCCCAGGTCTACGAGCTGACAGGCCCCGACGAGCGGCGTCGCGCAAAGATTGAGCTGCTCGGTTTCGATGAACCGTCCCTCGAACCGCTTCCGGACCCGAGCGGCGTGGAATCGCGCGATCTGGATGACTTACTGCGTGGGGGCTGGCGGCCGGCGAGGCTGGAGTTTAGCAAGAAGTGGCCGGCGGGAGGGGAGGTGGAGACGGGTTGGTACAAAATGGTGTTTGTGCATTGGCATCTGCGCATGGTGAGTTTTGTGGAGAAGTATTTCGGCCTGGGGAATATTTGGAGCGAGTCTGAGAGGGGCAAGCTGTGGAAGGAGGCCGGGTTGGGAGAGGCGTTTTTGCACTATGCGCAGTTGGTGGCGAGGCAGGCTAATGATGATGGGGGGTGGGAGGTGTTGTTGGGGGAGAATAGTGAGTGCTTTTTTCCCCTTGTTTCTGTGAGGGGGCTTTTTGCTGACGTGTTGCAGGGAGGAGATTGGCTCTGGTGACAGGAGTGATTGCGAGGTTGATTCAGACCGAGGTGTTTGATGAGTATCTGTTTGGGGCGTCGGAGACCGCGAGGAAGATGTTCAAGCTTCAGGACAGCGCCACGATCGCCAACGAGGGTATGACCATTTCCTCTCTTGGGGTTGGGATGGCTGGATTTGGCTGACGATTCAAAGGCTACTCGAGAACTGACACACGCGCAAGTGCTGTCCGGCTCATCCTGCGCTCGGAGACGCTGACGGAAAACTTCTGGGACCATGTCGACAGCTTGGCGTTCCAGCTGACGGAGATTCTGCTCCCTCTGATGACCTTGATGGACAAGAAGACAGGGCAAGGCAGCCAGGCCAACTCCCTCCGCGCCATGTACCAGGACCTACATCATATCGTGTCCGAGGCGGGATACCTGTCTATTGGAATCCGGTGGTCACACGACATCTTTCGCTTCACATGGCCGGTTCCGGGCCAGCCGTGGGAGCTTGATCACGACAACGCGGACGAAGATAACGGGATTTTCAGCGAAACCAAGGTATCCATCGAAAAGGCGGAAGAAAAGGCCAAACAAAGATGGAGGAGGGGCAAGGCAAAGAAAGGGGGTGATCGCACGGCCTCTTCGACTGTCAGTCGACCAACCATGTGGATCCTTTTTTTCGGCTCCCGCTCCCGCTCCCGCTCCCGCGCTGAACCGGCAACCCGGGAGGATAAGCCACATGTCACGCCGTCGTATCTCGCAAAGGTTCACATCGCTCTTCTCCCGACACTCCAGCGCTTCACGACGAGCGCCGAGGATGGGAGACTACTGCACTACAGTGTCGCCACGGGAGAAGCCATTGACACCATCCAAAAGACACGCGTCATTTACTACCTTGGCCGAGCCGAGGACAGGTATGACAGCTTTGAGAGCGAGCCTTCGCTTGAGACCTGGATTGGAGCTAGTCCGACAGGCAAGGCCCTCACCAGATTCGCTTCGGGCGTCACGTCCACCTCCCTGGCGGGATCGGTCTGGGCTTGGGACCAGGGCTTGCTTGCGATTCTCCTTGGAGTCTTTGGCATTTCCGTTGGCCTTTATCTGGCCTGGGATGCCCTCGAGGGCTTGAGCTTGGGCGACTATCGCTTCTTCCAAACCATCAAATCGTACGGAAACCAAATTGCGGTCTGGTGTCTGGACATTGCCATCTTCATCGTTCGGCTTCTCACCGCGGTCAAAAATGCCTTCTATCTGGCGGCACGGTTGACAAGATTCTTCTTGATCTGGATTCTCGCTGGCGGGCCCTTTAACCAGGAGGGAAGGGACGCAGCGAGAGATTGGTTCCCGTCCATCACGTGGAACGCGCCTCAGTCTCAGACTTTTACTTCTGGTCTGTAGCGAAACCTGGGTCTGTGCGGCAAGTGTACTGGAAATTTAGTTTGGTATCCTGTTGATAGATATTGTTGATTTTCTCAGTGTGAATTCCCGGTTTCTGCTTCTCTACCTAATATCTCCAAACTCGTTGGATGCCAATTCTTTTTCTCTTGCAATTTTTTTGTTTACAGTCTTGATGGAGAAGAATTTGGCTTCCAATCTCGTGCACTCTATCACCCTTGGCCCTTTCACCGGATGCGTCAATGCCTGCTGGCGTATCTCCAAGCTATGGAAGCAGTCTTTGTTTTGTTGTGATTGTCTCCGTAAAAGGGGAAGACTTGGCGTGCTGGGATATACAAAGGTACTTCTAAAGCTGCTTACATAACACCACCCACAAACCCACATTTCCACTCGCCATCCAATTGCCAATCCACCATCGATCCTGCGATAAGAAAAAGAGTTGGAGCAATCGTCCATCGCATCTCCGTCGCAATCCCCCAGCACCTGCCGACGAAAAAACCACCTTCTATTCCCACTGCCATGCCATAACAAAGTCCATACGAAATTATCCTCACACCCTTACAGAAATGGACGCAGCCGCCCTCCTCAAGTCCCAGGGCTGGCGCGGCAAAGGCTTCTCCCTCCACCCCTCCAACAACGAAATCGGCCTGTCCAAGCCCCTCCTCATCTCGCGCAACAAAGAAAACCGCGGCGTCGGCCAAAAACCCCACTACACCAGCGACCAATGGTGGCTCGACGCATTCGACCAGAAGCTCAAAGGGCTCGACACGTCGGGCGGCAAGGGCGTGGTGCAGTCCGTCACGACGGGCAAGTTGGATGTGGTGGCCAAGTGTAAGGGGAATGGGAAGTACACGGGGCTGTATGCTTCGTTTGTGAGAGGGGAGACGCTGGAGGGGACGTTGAGTCCCGAGGGGACGGCTACGCCGGTGTCGTCGGGTGAGGAGGGGGAGACGAAAGAGGAGCGGAAGGCGAGGAGGGCGAGAAGGAGGGCGGAGAAGGAGGAGAGGTTGAGGAGGGAGGCGAAGGAGGCGAAGGCGAGGAGGAAGGTGGAGGAGAGGGCGGCGAAGAAGGAGAGGAGGGAGATGGTGCAGAAGGGTGAGACAAAGGAGGAGAGGAGGGCTAGGAGGGCGGAGAGGAGGGCCAGGAAGGAGGCCAGGAGGAAAAGGAGAGAGGAGAGGGCGAAGGGGGGTTGAGAGTGTCGGGTTTGAAGATTGCAGATACACGTTGGTGGTGGGGAGGGTTTGATACCCATCTGAACTAGGCCAGCTAGTCCCCGAGGAGCTTCGAGCAGTGTTGTTTCACAGAACACGCTGAAGAAAGGGGTATGAACGCTAGCGGCTGATGATCTCGACCAAAACGAGGACACAAGGCTATCCGTACTTGGAACCTGGAAAGTCCTGCTTTTGGCGCATCGATGCCTGGTTTTATTCTCGGAAAGGCCTGGTTTGGGCAATCGATGGCCTCTGGAATAAATAAAGAAGGCCCTGCTGAGACGCGCCTCATGGCTCTTTTGGTATCTTGCCTGGCTTGTTAGACAACAGCCACGGACGCCTATCCCAAAACTCGTCCTCAATAATATCAAGATGCTCCACCACAATCGGGGCCTTGGCTCGCTTCTTCTTGTCCTTTTCGCTCTGTGACTTGGACTGCGTCACCGGCTCCGCCAGGTTTTCCACCTCCTGAGTGACGTTATGGGTCCCGGGCTCAACCGGCTCGTACTGCAAATCTCATCAGCAACCGCGAGTCTTGAAACCACAGGAGAACTCACGTCTCGAAAGACCACGCTCCCCTTCTTGAAGATCTCGGGCTCGTTGTTGTAATTTATTTTGAATTTGGAGAAGAGGATCTCGTTCTTGTCTGCCGAATATGTGCCCTACGGTAATGTTAGTTGCAAGTCAGGTCGAGGGGCGATTTTAACCAGCCTTGAGTAACTTTTCTGCCTCGGTTGCCCCCATCCCCCCTATTTGAATGAGAGCCCAAAACGTTGTGTTGTATAGATTGTTGATGTGGCCTATGGGAATATCGAGTTAGAAGCAGACAGCTAGAGTGGAATAGAGAGCCTACAGTCAACTTGTCTCCAGCTCATGTAGTCTCGCAGGTTCTGGACGCTCGGATAGCACACAGCCCTTCCATCGAAGCTAGGGAGGGGCGGAGATAATGGCGAGTCGGGGAAGTGTTTTGACCAGAGGTGAACATAATAAGCCGTGAACGTGGAAACGATGGTCGAGACCAGTTTGCTTTGGCCATGGTCAGCGGCTGTCGCAAGGCGTAGCACGGTGTTTATATAAGAGAAAACATACCTTGCCCGTCGCCCGAAAAGGGTGCATGTTTTGTGGAAAACGAAACTGAGAATATTAGAAATTGAAATCATCCCAGAAGCAGTGAATGTTCTCTTACCTGTATTCATCGCTCACTCCATAGGCTATGGTTATGTCTGGCAGCTCACTCATGACAGCTCGGGCGGCTGCATTCATGAGATCAAGCGCCCGCTTGTCATTGGGCTTCTCAAACTTGTGTTTGCCCGCGAACCTTGAGCTCGTTAGACGGAGGCTTGGTAGCTGGAATGAATACGATGGGGGACGCACTTAGTGAAGCCCCGACCATCGATCCTCACGACGACCCAAGTGTTGGGTAGCAGCTGGTCAGGTTGCTCAAACTGTTTGACATATTCGAATCTTGGACAGCGGTTAGTATTTAGCTTCCTCATCTTTGTACGAATAAATAGCTTACTTTGAGTTCGCCATCTTGATACTCAAGGATTATGAAACGACCTAGTGACTCCAACGTAAAGTGTTGTCAGTTGACCAATGTTGGCCTTGCTGCATGTGTGGGTGTAAATACCTATGCTTGCTTGGCACCTAAAATGCTGGCCCAAAGATTCCCACTTTTACCGAAGTTTCTTCCTTGCGTTACACCCCGCCTCCAATTGAGGAGGTACCGTATTGGCTCACAATATTGACCTTTATTGTACCCGTGCACGCCTTTGAAGGCTGTGTCAAAGGCCTTACAAGAGGAACATTCAGAGTTATTCCCCTACAGGAGCATTCAGAAGCATTACAGGAGCATCATGATTCAGAGGTATTGTAGGAGCAAGCAGAGACCCACATCGATCAAAGAGGCCTGTCTTAGCTGCGCAAAGGCCTTACCTGTTGAAGCCTGTATTGTCGTGCAAGGAACACCCGATGGCTTCTTATAAGGCCACTCACAAAGCTCTCAGGGTGTGCACGGAGCAAGAGTGAAGGCCAATTCTCAGGCGAAAAGCTCAGATTTCCCTTCCCCGCATCCACCCAGCGCTTGGCTGCCACTGGCGCGGGGTGGATCTGCCGTTTCGGACGGCAACCCGGTCACTGTCATCCCCACACACCAAGGCCAACCCAGGTTGTCCCCGATTCGTAGCTTTGCAGGAGGCTCTTGTGGGCGGCCCACATCGAGGGACTATCAGGAATCGCGTCAGCCGCGAAAAACCGCCAGAATCGACAAAATCCCGGGTACCAGTCTTACAAGATGAATCTCCTGCTGTCGGACGACTACCTACTGCAGGACTACCCAGAGAACATCACCAACACAATCCGGTCCGGCCACTCGACATGCGTGCGCTTCAATCGCAAGGGCGACTACCTCGCTTCGGGTCGCGTCGATGGCACCGTCGTCATCTGGGATCTGGAGACCATGGGCGTGGCGCGCAAGCTGCGCGGGCACTCGAAGAACATCACGTCACTGAGCTGGTCGCGCTGCGGTAGATACTTGCTCTCGACTTGCCAGGGCTGGAAGGCGATCCTTTGGGATTTGCAGGACGGGAAACGTCACCGAGAAGTGCGATTTCATGCTCCCATCTACGGCGCGGAGCTTCACCCTTGGCACCAGTATGTATTTGCCCTCCAACTTGCGCCGGGACTTTTATGAGATGACCAGAATTAACCGTAACGCGCCAGTCGGCAGTTTGTAGCAGCGCTCTTTGAGGAGCAACCCATGCTCGTCGACATCACCGATCCCGGCGACATCAAGTACGTTCTCCCATCCGTGCAAAAGCGGTCGAACCCCGAAGCGGACGCTGCGACCAAGGAAAAGCAGGCCAAGGAAGATGCGCGGCACATGACGACAGCAATCATTTACACAGCGACAGGGGATCATCTCCTCGCGGGGACGACGAAGGGGCGGCTCAACATCATCGATGCGAGGACGCGCGAGATCATATACTCGGAGAGGATAGCAGCAGGCGTGGTTACCACACTACGAATCACAGAATCGGGCAAGGAGTTGCTGGTGAACGCGCAGGACAGGATCATCAGGACGTTCCACGTGCCGAACTTGTCAGCGGAGGACCTCGACCCGGACACCATTCAAATGCCGCTGGAGCACAAGTTCCAGGACGTCGTCAACAGGTTGTCCTGGAACCACGTTGCCTTCAGCGCTTCGGGCGAATACGTTGCAGCGTCAACCTATAATAACCACGAACTTTACATCTGGGAGCGGGGCCATGGAAGTTTGGTGCGCATGCTCGAGGGGCCAAAAGAGGAGCAGGGAGTGATCGAGTGGCATCCGCACAAGGCATTGCTGGCGGCATGCGGTCTGGAGACTGGTAGAATCAACATCTGGTCGGTCACAAGCCCGCAGCGGTGGTCTGCGCTCGCGCCTGACTTTGCGGAAGTGGAGGAAAATGTCGAGTACATTGAAAAGGAGGATGAGTTTGATATTCATCCGCAAGAGGAGATCCAGAAGCGGCGGTTGGACCAGGAAGACGAGGACGTTGATGTCTTGGCCGTCGCAAATGGGGGCGGGATTAGCGACGAGGTGGACTCATTTAGAGTACCGATACTGTTCAATCTCGGCGAATCCGACAGCGAGGAGGAGTTTGTCAACGTTTCGCTCGGCACAGTTAGGCGCAAGAGTCCGGGTGACGAGGATGGCGAGGCTACAGCGGAAGAAAAAGCACCCGGAAAGAAAGGGCCTACAGCTGCAAGAGGGAGAGGGAGAAGAAGATAGCCAGTTAATGATACCCAGACAATGCCATGAAGTTGAGCGGTGCCCAGACCTCCTGTTCCTGGGCGCGTCGCGAGAATGACCCTAACCCCTGTGACATTCGCGACATTGACGCGCCAACCCTGTGTTTGCTCTGCGAGATGCGCCGGAGCTTCGAGCCCGAGAAAAAAGGTAGCAAAAGACATAATCAAGACAAAGAGCTTTCACCGACACTGACGCGTTGTGAATTGAAGGCCGGCAGAGGCAGTTACAACAAGGATCACAGCCTGGCGGGCCGCGATCAAAAGGGATGAGGACAAATGATGCCAGTGGCAAAGCCCCCTTGTCGCCCCCAAACTTGAGTCACCGGTGGAAGCACGCAGGCACAAAGCGCCGCGCCAGGCCAGTTCCTTTTGTGTGGTGGGTGTGGAGTGGAGGTGTGGGTCCATCCCTATGGAGCTTAGCGTGCCGCGGTTCTTTGAACGCAGAACTTTTCAACCCCCGTCGGCTCCATCTGCGCCATTCGAAAACCATCACTCGACATCCAACTTCGCGACCATCCGCGCGTCAGAAAAATCGCATTCTGGTCGCCCACGCCATCCCGACAAGCATCACGAGCGTGTCGACTGCGATTATTTTCGATTCTACCGAGTTCGAGACGACGCGACGCTGGAGGTGGCAACGTTTTGACGATCGCTCCTTTCGGGGGCCGCCGGCCTGGGAACGAGCGGAGGGAAAGCAATCAACGAGCATCACCGAAAATCATCACGCGACGGCCGGTGCATCAAAAATTCTTCGTCTTGATAATCGATAATTCTTTTTTTCTTTCGGATTTTCTCTTCGGGATTCGATTTTGCGCGCGCGCGCGCCCATCGTCGCGGCATTCACTCTCGGCACACGGTCGCCTGTCCGCTCACTCGCTGCGATTTTTGCGTATCGCGCAATTTCCTTCCTTCTCTGGCTTAATTCGTCACATTTCGCAAATTTAGGAAAGAACCGACACCATGGCGAACCTTTATTTTCCCACGTCGACGGCGCCGCTCCAGACGATTCGGGAGATCCAGTTCGGACTCCTGTCTCCGGAGGAGATCAAGGCCATGAGCGTGGCCCACATTGTCTATCCTGAGACCATGGATGAGACGAGAACGAAGCCACGCGATGGCGGTCTCAACGATCCGCTCCTCGGTTCGGTCGATCGCCAATACAAGTGCAAAACCTGCACCGAGAACATGTCCGAATGTCCTGGCCACTTCGGGCACATCGAGCTCGCAAAGCCTGTCTATCACCCAGGATTCATCAAGCGCGTTAAGAAGCTCCTAGAGATCGTCTGTCACAACTGTAGCAAGGTCTTGGCCGATAGAGTTCGTGCAGTCTATCCTCTAGGATAGTTTGACAATTTGATGCTGACCTTCTTGCCTAGTCCGATCCCGAGTTTCAAGCTGCTATGAAAATTCGAGATCCGAAGACTCGATTCCAGCGAGTGTGGGTTGCGTGCAAGAAGAAGAAGCGATGCGAGAATGAGCCGACAAAGAAGTCGGACGACAATGAGTTCGACCCAAACCCGGAAGGGAAAGCCCCTGCTCACAATCATGGCGGCTGCGGCAATAACCACCCGACGGTGCGACAGCAGGCGCTCACCTTGTGGGCGCAGCTGGAGACCAAGGATGAAGATGGCCTCAAGGTCAAGGAGAAGAAGATCATTACACCCGAGATGGCCCTTGGGATACTTCGCCGGATGACAGAGGACGACATGCTTGATATTGGTGTGAATATCACTCAAGCCCGCCCAGAGTGGATGATCATCACGGTTTTGCCGGTGCCACCACCACCAGTCCGCCCCAGTATTTCCATGGACGGTACGGGAACTGGCCTGCGCAATGAGGACGATTTGACCTACAAGTTGGGCGATATTATCCGCGCAAACGGCAACGTTCGGCAGGCCATCGCGGAAGGATCGCCAAATCACATTGTCACGGATTTTGAGAACCTTCTTCAGTACCACGTCGCGACCTATATGGACAACGATATCGCTGGCCAGCCGCAAGCGCTGCAAAAGAGTGGCCGACCGGTCAAAGCCATCCGGGCACGTCTCAAAGGCAAGGAAGGCCGTCTGCGTGGCAACTTGATGGGAAAGCGAGTCGACTTCTCCGCCCGTACCGTCATTACCGGCGACGCCAACATTTCTCTCGATGAGGTCGGTGTTCCTCGCAGCATTGCCAGGACCTTGACGTATCCCGAGACCGTCACCCCTTACAACATTGGCAAGCTCACACAGCTTGTGCAGAACGGCCCCAGTGAACACCCTGGAGCCAAGTATGTCATTCGAGGTGATGGCACGCGCATCGATCTTCGCCATAACAAGCGGGTGACCGGAGTTGCGCTCGAGTACGGATGGAAAGTCGAGCGCCACCTTGTGGACGGCGACTACATCATCTTCAATCGTCAGCCGTCGCTTCACAAAGAATCCATGATGGGGCATCGCGTTCGCGTTATGCCCTACTCCACCTTCCGGCTCAACCTTTCGGTCACTTCTCCCTACAACGCCGATTTCGACGGTGACGAAATGAATCTTCACGTCCCCCAAACCGAAGAGACGCGAGCGGAAGTTCAAAACCTCTGCATGGTCCCGTTGAACATCGTCTCGCCGCAAAGTAACAAGCCCCTCATGGGTATTGTGCAGGATACCCTGGCTGGTATCTACAAGCTTTGCCGAAGGGATGTTTTCCTCACCAAGGAGCAGGTGATGAATATCTTGCTCTGGGTTCCCGAATGGGATGGCATCATCCCCCGACCAGCCATCTACAAGCCCCGCCCTCGGTGGACTGGCAAGCAAATCGTCAGCATGGTGATCCCCAAGATCATCAACCTTGAGAACGGCAACGATCCTTGCCCTCTCAAGGACGGCGGGTTGCTTATCCAGCAGGGCGAGCTTATGTATGGGTTGATGACGAAGAAGATCGTGGGAGCCGCCAACGGCGGTATCGTCCACCTCTGCTTCAACGAGCTGGGTCCCTATGGTGCTATGGACTTCCTCAACAGCTGCCAGCGAGTTGTCAATTACTGGCTTCTCCACAATGGCTTCAGCATCGGTATCGGCGACACTATCCCAGACGCCAAAACCATTGCGTCAGTACAAGCTATTATCGACAAAGAGAAGGACGAAGTGAAGACCCTAACGCAGATGGCCACTAATAACGAGCTTGAGGCGCTGCCGGGTATGAACATTCGAGAGACCTTCGAAAACAAGGTTTCCAAGGCCCTCAACACGGCCCGTGATAATGCCGGTAGCACCACAGCTGAGAGTTTGACGGACCACAACAATGCAGTCACCATGGCGCTCTCGGGCTCAAAGGGCACAACCATCAACATTTCGCAGATGACGGCGCTGGTCGGTCAGCAGATCGTCGAGGGAAAGCGTATTCCTTTCGGCTTCAAGTACCGGACGCTTCCTCATTTCACCAAGGACGATTATTCCCCAGAAGCACGAGGCTTCGTTGAGAACTCTTATCTCCGAGGCCTGACCCCATCTGAATTCTTCTTCCACGCCATGGCAGGTCGAGAAGGTCTGATCGATACTGCTGTCAAGACAGCCGAAACTGGCTACATTCAGCGACGTCTCGTCAAGGCTCTCGAAGACGCAGAGGCTCAGTACGACGGCACTGTCCGAAATTCGCTTGGCGACATCATCCAGTTCATTTACGGCGAAGACGGCATGGACGGTGTTATTATTGAGTCACAGGACGTCGGATTCATCTCCATGGCGACTAGCAAATTCGAGGATCTCTTCCGCCTTGACGTGATGGACGAGTCTCGGTCTGCCGATGACCTTGCCAAGCTGGAGTACGGAAGGGAGATCGCAAGCGACCCGGCCACCCAGAAACTTCTTGATGAAGAGTACGAGAAGCTTCTCTATGACCGCCAGCTCATTCGTACAATCAACATCCGCAACAAGGGTGATGATAAGATGTACCTTCCTCTCAACATCGTTCGAATCATCGAGAGCGCAAAGAAGCTCTTCAAGGTTGACGAAGGTCAGCGCAGCGACTTGACACCTCAGCATGTCATTCCTGCTGTTCGGGCATTAATCGACCGGATCGTCAGCGTGCGCGGCGACGACCCAATTTCCAAGGAGGCCGATGAGAACGCAACCATCTTCTTTAAGGCACAGCTGAGGTCCCGCCTCGCATTCAAGCGCCTCGCAGTCAAGCAAAAGCTGAGCAGACTTGGGTTTGAGCACGTTCTGGGAGAGATTGAGAGTCGCTGGGCCAAGTCTGCTGTCAACCCTGGTGAGATGGTGGGTGTCTTAGCTGCCCAGTCGATTGGAGAACCCGCAACCCAGATGACATTGAACACCTTCCATTTCGCCGGTGTGTCTTCCAAGAACGTCACTCTCGGTGTCCCTCGTCTCAAGGAGATTCTCAACGTCGCCTCTAATATCAAGACGCCCGGTATGATCGTCTACCTTGATTCGGCCAATGCCACGATCGAAGAGGCCAAGGCCATGCGTAATGCAGTCGAGCATACCAGCCTGCGCTCGGTCACTGCCGTTACGGAGATCTACTACGACCCAGATATCACCTCTACCAACATCGCTGAAGATATGGATATGGTCGAGTCGTACTTCCTCGTTCCCGACACGACTGAGAGCTCCATTGAAGACCAGTCCCGTTGGTTGCTCAGAATCACCCTGGATCGTCAAAAGATGCTTGACAAGAGTCTTCGGGTCGATGATGTTGCGCATGCCATCAAGCAAGCCTACAAGGACGACGTCGCTGTCGTGTTCAGCGACAACAATGCAGAAGAGATGGTCATCCGCGTCCGTTGCATCCATAGTGGGGACGACAAGGATGAGGATGGCAACAACATCATTGAAGACGATGTCATGCTGAAGCGTCTTGAGGAGCACTTGCTCGACAAGTGCACGCTCCGTGGCGTCCAGGGCATTGAGAAGGCCTTCTTGAACAAGCACTCCAAGCTCATTGAGCAGAAGGACGGCAAACTCACCAAGAACACGGACAACCCCGACACGAATGAGTGGTATCTTGATACAGAAGGCACAGCACTTCGTGAGGTTCTCACTGTGGACGGCGTTGATGTTACACGGACATACACAAACGACCTGTGGCAGGTTGTTGATGTATTTGGGATCGAGGCTGCTCGTTCCGCGTTGCTGTTCGAGTTGACAAACGTGCTCTCGTTCGACGGTTCCTACGTCAACCATCGTCACTTGGCTCTTTTGGTCGACGTCATGACCTACAGAGGCAGCATCGCCGCCGTTACTCGCCACGGTATCAACCGCGCCGACACGGGTGCGCTGATGCGTTGCTCCTTCGAGGAAACAGTCGAGATTCTCCTCGAGGCTGCTGCAGTTGGCGAGTTGGACGATTGCCGTGGTGTTTCGGAGAACGTCATGCTGGGACAGATGGCACCGATGGGTACGGGTCACTTCGATGTTCTTCTAGATCCTAAGATGCTGGAGACAGTCATCTCGGATAACTCCCGCATGGGCCTCATGCCTGGCATGACTATTAAGGGACCTCAGCTCGAGGGCGCCGCAACGCCTTACGACACTGGCTCGCCCATGGCCGACAGCGGTCTATTGGGCAGCTACTCCCCGGCCATGGGCAACTTCTCGCCCATCCAGGGTGCTGGTTCTGACAGCCCGAGCGGCTTTGCGACCGAGTACGGTGGTGGCTTCGGGGCAACGGCTGCCAACGCCTATGCTGCGACAAGCCCCCGTGCCCCCACAAGTCCATTTACGACGTCCCCCACCTCGCCCTTCAGCAGCTACGGTGGCTACTCGCCTTCTTCACCTGCGGTTGGCTATTCTCCCACTTCTCCATTGCTTGATGCAGGCGGCAGGTACGCCTCAAGCCCTCAGTTCAGCCCTTCATCGCCGTCGTTCTCGCCAACGTCGCCCATGATGAGGCCAGGGAGCCCTACCAGTCCCAACTACAGCCCAACTTCTCCCAACTACTCGCCGGTATCGCCCTCGGCCGCAAGGCACTACTCACCAACCTCTCCGGCCCAGTTCAACTCGCCCACGTCCCCATCATACTCGCCAACTAGTCCGAACTACAGCCCAGCCTCTCCCAACTTCCGCGCTACGTCGCCGTCGTACTCTCCGGCTTCTCCTACCTGGTCTCCGACCTCGCCGGATGCCTACTCTCCCACCAGCCCGTCGTTCCAGCGGTCCCCTGGGCAGCAGCAGTCTCCGACTAGCCCTGGGTACTCGCCCACGTCTCCTTCATTCACGCCCAGGACACCTGGCCGCGCGTCTGGAGGAAACGGGGATCAGTAGTAGGTTTTACAACATGATGACCAAAGACAATCAGTTGCTGACATTTTTGCCTTCAGCTCGCCGACATCACCCACCAACGATTGATTTTCTACGTCTTGACATGCTGGTTCGAAACATTGCAGCGAGGAGCGGTGCGTCTTTGTGCGGGCAGGGCCTGGGTTAGAACCAGACCGATTTCTGTTTTTGGGGGGTATACATGCGTCAGTCGAGCCTTCTAATTGATAGACGCGACAATGAAGTTTGCCAGATAAAGGCCAGAGTTGGTGGCCCTGAGACATGAATGAAAAATAGGCGGGGTGTCATAAGATTGGTCATATGCGATTTGCGGAGGCGTCGCATCCCCAGAGAGGGTTCAAGAGCGTATGGGGTGGCTTGTGTAATGACTTGTACAGTGAACAGCCTACAAGACCCAGGCAGACCCGTTGGGCGTCTTTGATAGGCAAGCGAATAAACATGATGAAACCATCTGTGTCGGTGAGAAGTGGCCAGTGTGAAGTGCCCAAATTACAATGATACCCCAATCTCGAGAGGAAGCCTGGGTGTTGACGGCGTGGGGGGCACGCAGCCAAAGCATCATGTCTGAATACGATGTCAGTTCTGGTGCTTGAACTTTTCACGCTCAGTCCCGAGCGATTCCTCGGGCTAGGCAGACAGGGAGAGGCCTGTGAGAATCCTTCTCGGGCCGATGATGTTTTGTCTGAACTGGGCCGCCATGATGGTGCATTCAGCTGGCTGCCTTATACGGCATCATGACATGCATTTCGACAGTTGGGGAGCTCTCCCGCCCCCGGGAAACTCGGGGATGCATGCAAGAGCTACCAACAGCTGCACTTTGTTATATCCGCCAAATTGTGCCAAATGTGTCTCTGACGGTACAGGTGCATCTCCAGCCCCGGCGGGAGGGCGCACTGGAGCGCCCTGGGCCGCGGGCTTGCTTCATTAGCCGGCAGCAAAAGGGGGTTGCAGCGATGAACGGCCATACCACGGTGGGTGGTTTGAAGGACTTTCCCTGGAAAGTGTCTCTCGACACCGAGCAGATTTCATGCAGGATGGACGTAGGTGTGCATATTGGCCTTGGTACTTTTGCTGGGGCTTGTTGGCCGCCCTGGGTGAGTGGGCGGGCACCGTCCTCGAGCAGTTTGTCATGAGTCGACCACACAGACGTTAGTGGATATCAATAGGTGACGGCAACGCAACCGTTTTCCCCGCTCCCGTCCGCTGCGGATTAGCGTTGACCAGCAAGGTGTGATGGGGGTATTCTGATACAACAACGGTAGGGGAAGGGAGAGACAAAAATGTCGAAAAGTACGTACCGCGTACTTGAGGGGGTAGGTAACAGTTACGTTGCACCCCATCCCCCCCTGGGAGAGCCCTATCCCGACGGCACGCTACCCTGTCAAAAGTTGCGTCACCGCGACAGCTGAACCTATCGGTGCAGCCTCATGCGCTTCGGTCGCTTGTCCTGGGGTGGTCGTTGGGTCGTTGGTGTACGGTTCTACCGTCTGATTGGTGTTTCTTGGGAGCGAGGACGAAACGCGCTTCGCTAGCGACTTTGCCTTGTCCAGATTAAAAGCAATCTCAACGTTGGCCTTGGTGCCGGCCCAGTGAGAGAAGCGGTTCCGAACGAGGCAAGTGGGCGTTTTGCTAGTATCGCGTCCAATCCTGAGGGAGAGACCGGAGACGGACAGCGGAGAAATAGAGTCGGTCATGAATGACCCAGTTGAAGCAGCGTGCGCCCTCACACAAGCTTGTTTTCGGACATATTTCGCATGCCACGACCTCTGTGCCGGGCGAAAGCTGCTGTTGCTGCTTCTGCTGCTCGCTCTTGCCCTCCGGTAACGTGCTCTATCCGACCCAGACTCCACCAGACCGTCTCGGTGCGCCGTTGGGTGCAAAGAATTATCCGGCAGTTAGCGTGCTTTCGTTCCACAACCAACCGCAGAGCGGGAGGTGACACGAAAACCAACAGTTTACCTGCGGTTTTCCATGGCATGACAGCTGGAAGCTTGGGATGTCGTCAAGGGGACCGAAGGGAAGAGAGAGAGAAGCTTAGCGAGGCGGCGAACCCCAATCCACCACGAAACGGGTGGCGCGCCCCGCTAACTGCATATAAGTGGTAAGCCTTCCCGCCGACAGGGGAGATGGGTCAGGCAGTTGACGGCCAACCACTTGCTCTTTCCTGCGCCTTCCCGTCTGCCCAAAGGGTTCCCCCGGGCTGTCAAACTCGGAGAAATTTTCTTCTCTTTTTTCTTATAACTTGTCTACGAGCACGCTGCACAACGCTGGGTAGCTGCCTCCGTCCACGCCGACTGCCGAGGTGACCGACCTCGCTCCGTCAGGTGCCTTTCTGATTTCCCAAGCGCAGCCAAGCGGACACACACAAACGGAGGCGGTTGTCTGCGTGGTCTCTGCGTTGTCCTTGCTGCCGCTGCCAGGGTTTCCGGGAGTGATAGCTCCTGCCGGGGTGCTCAACGCACAGTACACACGGCTTGAAACACTGTAAGGCGAAAGCACCCTGGCTGGACTTGCCGTGATCAGATGGGAAGCTCTGTGCAAACCACCTCCTCCCTCGAATGCCGTCCTGTGCTTTTTTTTGGCGGCATCCACCGTATGATGCTCTGATGATTTCACCCACCACCTCGCTCGCTCGCTCACACGGCGATACCAGGACAGGAGGCGTCAAGCTTTTGTTGCGCGCACCGCTTTTTTGCCCCAGGGCTAGCGCTCTTCTCGTATCTGTCTCCGTCCCTCGGCCTTGTGATCCGTCTCCGGCTGCTGGTTCCCACATTGGCCTACTAATTGGATACTCTTCCCCCGCGGGTTATGGTCGCTCGCGGATGCGCCTGCGCGCCTGAAGGGCCCGAGAAAGCTCCCGGTCTGTTGCATTGTGCAGCTGTCAAGCCTACGCCCGATGGAGTTGCATGCAATCTAAGCGCCGACACCACCGGGGTCGGAAAGCTGAGCGCCATGCAGACGGAGTATTTGTATTACCAGGGGGGCTAGAGTCGGGCAAGTGCTCGAAGACCAGCTTGATCTGAATGTTCTCGTGATATCGACCGCCAGAAGGAGGGGTGATTGGGAAATGGCGATAAGCTCGATCCTTCCCGCCGCCCTGTCAGGGTGTTGCACGGGGGGCTCACATGCCTCCGCGCGCGATCTGCCCACATGATGGCGCGGAGCTGCGTCTGTCCGCACAGCCGTTCCTGCGAGGTACACTGACGAGTGGCTACGTACTATGCATTCTAGCTCAGCCACCCACACACATCCATGGATACACTACACGGGCATGATTCCGACGCCAAACACTCCGAATTGTCATCAGCCAAGGGCCACCCAGCCTCTCTGCGGCACTGTAATATATTACAAACCACACCGTAGGTTACTTGCTGGAACCGTTGAGGCTCTGGAAGAAGGATTCTGTCCTTGTTCTTCCCGGGAGCACACGATCGAAGCGGTGGTATCACACCGAACACCTTAATCTGAAAACTATAGCTCCCAGGCGTCACCGATGTTTCACTCCTCTTTTGGGTCACCAGAGTGGACTCTAACTACGCACTTACATTGTTGGCAGGAACTGGGTAACAAGACAGCAAATATGCAATTAGTTGGCGGTGTTCCGGGCCATATTCCACCACACGGTTCGCATCCCGTCGGATCTGGCCGCCCCGCCGCTCCTCCCGTCGCCAAAATGCCCCCCGGGGAATCCTCCCTCGAACAAGCGCATCAGCTTAGGCGTACCACGGCTGGGCAGTGGCTGTTGCGACTCTTGAAAACACAAGAACCGCACACGCGCACCTCTGCTTGTGCCTACATACGAGAATCGCACTCATGCCTGTTCAGTGGGGCTTGTCTACTCTTGCTTGCCAGTTGGCTGGCTGAGGGAGACCTGCAACTTTGGGAGCTGACTGAGCCGATAGTGGTCAACACAACCAGGCCAGCAAGAAAGACAGTTGCGCCGGCCCAACATGTTGCGCAACAGGTCACAGCCACCAACCATCTTCTCAACCACACTAGACCCTGGGAAGACGGCCACAAAATGGACGAGGGCTTGGTGGAGAATAGCTTTCGCCATCCGCACCGATGCGGCGCTGTCCTTCAGTCCCCGTCCGGGGAACACCCTTGGGGAGACACACGGAAGGATTCAGATCACGCATGCTTCCATATGTGTCACATCGATGGGGTTAGCCGGTTCTTTTGACGCCAACGACCATGGTTTTAAACGACCAACCAACATGTCGTCGTATGGGAGTCTCTCTGCCATATGTCGGGTAAGTGTGACGTGAGCAGTACCGCTTGACAGACACGAGGCACGACGGCTACACAGGTCCCAGCACCTACAAGGCTGAACATGCACCAACACGAAACGCGAAACAAGCCAACCTCAAAGTACCTCGCAGCTTTTTCGTTTTATTCACCTCCCGCGTCCTTGCCATCCCGCCCGATGCAGATCTTCTACCCCGAGGCCAACGGCAAAACAACCACCCCCCCTTTCCCACTCTCCCCTATAGCCCTACCGAGGTCTGCCGTAAGGTCAACGGCGCTTGTAGCCCCCGACTTGTCCGCTCTCCTCCCGCTCCGCTCCCGCGCTCCCTTCCTGGCGCGTTGTCTGTGTATATTGGCACATCCCTGTTGATGGGAAGCATGTCAAGGTATTCCCCCCCTTTATTGCGTGCCAGCATGGGTGAAGGTCTCACTGCGGCCCGCACATCACATCACCTGCATGGCCCTCGCGGGAACTAGCAGGGCACTGTGAGTCGTCGCAAATGATGCTCGAGTGGCGTTCAGAAGGCGGAGGAAACTTTGCCCGCATCACCGTGCTCATGGCCTTTATCCCAAGTTGACGTCGAGGGCGGTTGGTCCAAGGAGAGTAGCTACCTCAGCGACGATATTCACCTTGTTGTTGTGGTCGGCTGGAGCTTTGTATGTTGGCTGAGCAAATCTCTACAGAGGTAGCAAGAGGACTCGGTGATCAAAGAAAAAGACTAAGCGTGTTGTTTTCAGAGGTAAGGAACAGAGGAAGCAAAATGTTCCTCAAACTACCCTCAGTAAACTAGTTGCGAAATAAAAACACAAGAGACCGAATAGAAGTCGGCTTAGAGATAGACGAAACTGCGGATACCAGAAGCCTTTTTTATCACCAATCCTCCCACTTTCAAGCCATCCCCGTTGGTATCGTCACCGCCAGTACGCCTACACAGCATCGTTGTGTAAACCGCCCGCCCATCGTGAAATCTCCAAGAATTGTTCAAAAAGAAGGTTGATGTTGTTGTTCGCCCGTCTCTCTAGCCACCCATAGCGTCGGGATGAAGACTGGACCTAAGGGGTATCTAGCGCTCCGTACTTTGTAGGAGCGATAGAGCGGTGAGGATGGTGTGGTGTCAAGTTGTTGCGCCAGACCTCTGCACGGATGGCTCGGTTAGATTATGTCCCTGCTCTTCAGGGGACTGATTTACCTACCAGAGATCAAGTGCGTCGTCGCTGGGTGCGCGAAGATACTTTCTTGCTGCTAGCACCTCCGCAACCACAGTCGCCTTGGTGACTGTGGGTGCTCTCCGTGACACCTCTTGGGCATTCGTAGGGCGTAGAACCACCCCAGGCGCATTTCACCCACTGCGGCTGTGTGTGGGAGCAGTTAGTATACGTCCAGTGGCTGATTTGGCACATGGCGGCGATGTGGTCTAGCGGAGAGAGGACCGGTTGAAGCTGTGTCTTTGGTGGTGCTATTGGTTTGAAGGTGGAACAAAGCTGTTGTCTGAGGGGGATTCTACGAGTTGTTTGTTGTCGTTGTCGATGGCGAGGAAGACGGTGATGCAGAGGACCGTCGAATGGGGGATCTGGTGGGAGTTTATATACCTCGAGACTCGGGGATGTGGTGAGGTGCCCTGAGATGGAGGGAGTCGGTGACAGGAAAGGGTTGAGTTCGTTGCTCTTGCTGCCCGATCCCGACGGCTGCCACCTCCTTACCCGAGATAAGACTGGCGGGCTTGCCAACTAGCAGGTCCGGGCAGCGTGGCGAGACGGGGTAAGGTTGGATCCAGGAGTTGTTGGTGCTGGCCGAGGACGACAAGCTGTGTATTTTGATTAGGGTGCGCGCGGGTGCGAGGGATATGGCCCTGTAGCTGCGAGGTACCCAAGCCTGCCATGTACTTGCAACGCAATAATGGCTGCGGGCTGGCGGTCGATCCAGTCTGGGGGGCATCGAGCGGTCGCGCGGCGAGGGGGGCAGGGATCAGAGCCGGCCTATCACCCGTGGCGAGCCCTCTTCTACGTTGGCGTGACTCTCCAAGCAAGCACGCTTGTGCATTGCTTCCCGTCTCAGGGGCTGGTGGCTACGAACAGTGCGGGAAGCTGGACGAGGGGGTAGGAACACTTGCGGTCTGGAAACGGGCTTCTCCGCTGTCGCCAGCTCGCAAGATGTGCCGCATGCGTGCTTGTCAAGCATGCTGAGAGTCATCGAGACCATGGGGAGGCGCTCGCCGAGGGATGTACCGGATCGATTTGACCATGTAGTGGCACTCTCTGTTGGTTCCCGCCTCTAGGGCGGCGTTCGGCCTGGTTTGCCGCATCAGGGCTGGCCGGGACGCCCGCAGCCGTCAGGTCCACGGGGAAAATGGAATAAACGGGATACGTGCTGCAGTGGGTTCCCACCCATCCACGGCCTATGCGGCGGTGGTGAGTCGGGGATGAAGCAAAGCAAAACGGCGCGGGACGTCCAGAGGGCTACCTCCCGCGGTAGATGCGTCCTACGTCATCCAGCGCTCGCTCGCCGCGAAAACGCCTGCGGAACTACCTCAGGAGTTGTCGACACTAGTCTAACAGCATCGGCAAGGCAGATGTTGGATCGTCAAGTAGTGGATCTTTCTCAAAGTAGAACGAGGTGCCCCTGTGGATGCGCTACGAGGAGAATCGAGGCTGATGAGCAGGCCGCATACATCGCGGCCACCCAGGCAATTTTGGATCGGTGGGCGTCCAGGGAATCATAAAGCCGCAACGCCGAATTGCTGCCCTAGCTATCTCCCGTCTGGCTCCGGCGAACGGGCTGATGCCATAGTAGACGGACCAACGGCGCAGGTGAATGGAAGGTGTCAAGAGCGGGCGAATCCGTCGCCTAGTTCCAGCTTTCACATTTTGAAAGCGTTGCACACTGTGAAATCAGTACTTTGGACGACACCGCCAGGGTTCCCAAACTCGCCAAGGCATGGAACTGGACCTGTGTCCGGTGGGGTGCAGTCCGTCGCCGTTGACGGCAGCCGGAAGTGACAAACCGGCGTTTGGTGTGCTCGAGAGGGTGATGGGTCGGTCCTTGTCCCATCTGGCCAACCGTCGCTCGGGTCTGGGTCTGTGGAGGCCAGGCCCGTCTCTGTTGGCCGAAGCCCGGCCGTTTTCGCGGACTTCAAGCCGAACGATAGCAGGGTCTCTGTTTCCTCGCGGTTTGTGCAATTGGTCCAGAAATATGTGGGTTGCCGAGTGCCTCATCATCCCGACCCGAGGGGAAAAAGTAACTTGGAATCCGAACGGGTTCAACTGCCACAGTTGCAGGAGAGGCTGACGGGCTTCTGCAGGAGGGCGAGCGTTTTCCCCCTCGGTGGACCGTGCAGTCCAGCTTCAGTTGGACCAATCACAGATCGACGCCGCTCCTCGCTCTTGCCAAACTGGTGCCCACCCAGTCGGCCGCACTTCACTTCGCAGCAGGCGCGGTTCACGAGGGACCATCCGCATACGTCAACGTCAACTCAGCCATGGGTTGTGGTAGTCTGATCCTCGCCCGTTTCGGGGTGGCATCGAGTCTTTCGTCCATTTTTGCGAATCTGCTTGGCTCTTGATTGCTCTGCTCTCTCTCCTCTTTCGCAACGTTATGCCGGCGTAATAGAGCAATTCGGCCCCAATAGCAGATGATTCGCCAACGTGTCCGGTTAGTCGACCCGTCTCTGTCGTTTCTACCTTCCCTGAATTTTACCAAAAGAGGGTCGTTCGGGAAGCCGTCCACAGATGTGCATCCGCCCCTTCCGTTCCAACTACTTCCAGAATGCTGCGGCCCAAGAGGCGGCCGTGTTTGACTCCCTATGAGGCACTCCGACGGCATCTCCCCAGGGCCGCCTTTTTGGGCCGGGAAACAACCCCACCCCCTGAGACCTGGCCGCCATCGTGGGCCGGTGCGCGAGGCCCCCAAGCACAACCCCGACTTCGCCTTCGGAATGCCACGCCCGTTTCGTTTCTTCGCTACTCTCTCGCAGCCGCCCCTTGCCTTGGCCCATCTCCCAAGCTGGCCCTCCTGCCTGCCTGCCCGCCTGCCTGCCCGCGCCGCTTGGGTACCGCCGAGCCATCGGTCAAGATCCCTCGACTAGACAGCACCCTCTCGTCCGTGGCCGTTAGTAGGTGCCCTCCGATGGCACCATGCTAGATGGCGTCAAATACGATCTCATCGGCAAGCTGTCTCTGCCTTCAGATTGGACCGGCCACGAGCGAGGCGATCCCCGAGAGACATGAGTCACTCGAATCCTCGTTGCAAGTTCCGCCTACTCATGTCCCGATCAAATCACCGCCCTTCTGCTAGTAAACTGACTTTCTGAGGCACAAGGAAGGCAGCAGTTCTCGGTCAGATGGGTTGGGTGCCAATGGAGGCTCAGAAGGGCCGTCGTTCTGCCAACGCTACCCCCTTTCTCCAACACCCAGCGCCCGGCAGGTCTCCTCTGCTGATAGGCCTTCATTCTACCCCTACCTGCTCACGTCGACTGTGGCATACGAGCATTGGCCTCTCCGCTTGAGTTTGCCAGCCAAAAGCATGTTCATCGTGCGCGCATCTTGGCGTCTACCAGATGGGCACCCACACCTTGCAAGGGGGGCTCAACGTTTGTCGTTAGCAGGCGCGCAACAGCTCGCAAAACAAGGGGGAGACGCGGTTGTTACCCGCGTGTCTCGAGGCTTCATTGCTGTGACAGAGGCTACAGTTTGCGGTCTCTACCAATCAGGGCGTTATTTACGCGCCAGACCCATGCTATCCAGACTGTCGGGACACCCCAAACAGCCCCATCGACAAGTTCAACAGCTGAATGGTTCATCTACGGCGCTGCTGTTATAACGCACGCAAAAAGACAAGGAACCTGCATTCTCGGTGGCGACGCTGGGCTCACCGGAGCTGCTCTCAGATCACCCGGTGGGGGTGTTCCAACCCTGGAGACGTGCCATGGACGCCCGTCGTCTCTCCGCACCGGAACGAGTTATTACCACTTTGGCCCGCAGGCTGCTCATCTAGTCACTCGATCAATTAAGATGAAGGACCACCATCTTACCGTCGCTTTGTTTTTTCAGGAGGGCGGATGAGGACCGGCGCTCTTAGGCTCAGTGTGTCTCCTCACGCATGACGAGTGCCACACTGCTCGCTTCGACCGCATCCATTGGGCGGACACACGCAATTCCCTCGCTCAGTCTCGATGATACGTCCCGCGCTATATTGCAGAAAAGTGGTACCCGTGGCAGTTGGCACACCACCCGGTGGCTCACACCCAGCATGGAGAGGGGGGTGGGAAACAGATCAGCGGGGCTGGGCGGGCACCTCGGGGAAGCGAGAAAGTATCTCGAAGTCGCTCTGGGGACGAGGGTACATGGCGTTGTGCCTATCAACTCCCACCCAACAACCGGCTGCGTGTGTTCCCGGACCGCGCCCACCTCCACAGTCACCTCCTTACAGGACAAGGCGGGTGCCGAGTAAGCATTGACCCATCAGTCGCCTGCTTATCCAACCAGTGGAAGACGACTGTGGTCACGCTTGCCTGGGCCGCATCGCCGCGCACCGGCCCGTTCGATGACAGACATGCATGGAAAGGCACGGGATGCTGTCCAACAGCAGGCCTAGCGCTGCTTCGCTCTTCCCGCAGGCACGGACCGTAGCGTTGCGGATCTTTCTCCCAGCTCCAACTCGGCCGCGGAAGACGGAAGTGCGCGTTTTCGTCGGTTGGTTGGACAGCGTGGTTGCTGCTCGGCCATCACAAAGCTTGGGCGTCCGCCTTTGGATGTTTGGCCTGGGGCATGCCGTTGAGGAGCTCTCCGTCACCACGTCTGCGTCGATCCATTGGTTGGCAAGCACTGAATTCCTCTCACGGTGCTTGGTGAAGCAGTTGACGCAAACTCGCGGCCAACCCCCTGCAGGAGGGTATCGGCGTGTTGATGCTGTCCCTCCCCCTGACTCGTAGTTGGGGGCAGTCAGGAGCAGCCCCTGAACTGGGCTGTTTGTTGTTTAGCGCCGCGGATTACCAATTCGCGGCTCCAAGGTTGCTAAACAGATGACAGTTTCTAAAAGGGGCTTAGCTCAACAGCCGATGACGGAATGGGCGTAGCGCAATCTTTGTCTACCGGGTGGAACGATTTGAGGGCTGAGCCCGGTTAGCCTCGGTGTTAGCGCGCTCTGTAACCAGGGCTTTATGAGGGCTCAAGCCACAGAGCTGGGCGTGCGCGGCGGTGGGCGGTGTGGTTGTGGTGCGCCTCCCCCAGAGGCCGCGGTTACACCAAGCGGGCTTCCCCGCGTCTGTTCCCCACAACGGGGCAGGTGGACAGGAGATGGAGCAGATAGCTTCCGGTGAATTCTCGAGGCCGTCGGCAACGGCCAACCAATGGCAACTTGGACCCGAGAACAAGGCACGGCGGCCGGTTCGAAGCGCAAGCACGCGACAGAGCCTCTTTCTTCTCCACATTCCCCGGATATCAAACGTGGATTTTGGTGTTTTGGATCATCCCACCATGGGACGACGATTTTGCTCGCATTTTTGCGCTCCTAGCGAGCGCTAGGCCCCTCGGGTTTTCACTGCTGCGGCTAGTGCGGATAGCAAAGGCTTTAGCTTTTGGGGTTTTTGGGCTTGCCAATGCCTTTTACCAATTGACCAAGCCGTAACCCCACGTGCCGCCCTCGGTCGTCTCGAGAGGCCGCGCCTTTGTCCTATGTCAAACCCAATCATGGGCCCCGGCTGCCCCGCGCCCCGCCGGCATTGTGATCATCTGCCGCCGTGGAAACGAGCTGGGATTTTCGGGAAACGAGCTGAAGGACGGGGGGCATTGGGGACGATTGCGACAGCCTGAGGTGTCATGTGAACACTGTTGCGGAGCACCGCCGTGGAACACTGGACGGCGATCCATCCGCGGTACTCCGTACGGACCCTGTGGGTGAAAGAAACTTAGTTGGTAAGCGACCGACGACGTATAAAGCCCCCCTCTCCGCCTCCTTGACTTTTTCACTTGCACACTATTTTTCCCCATCAAACACCTTGCCAGCAGCCCTCGCATCACTCGTTGCGCCAGTCATCTTCCTCCTCACTCGCGAATTCGAATAGTCCTCCAAGTTCAGCAGGCAAATCAGTCATCCTTCGCCATGTCGCTCAACGCCTACCGACCTCGCCGCCCCTCCAACTTCCTCTCCCTGGTGCCCAGCACCTCGGACGCCCGCGCTCCCGTTCAGGAGAAGCAGCCTCTGACAGCTGATGCCCTCGCCGAGGTCCCCAAGAAGGACGAGCTGGCCATCGAGGCCGCAAAGCGTCGCACATCCAGCCTCAGCAGCGATGGTTCCAAGAGCGGATTCCGCTTCCTCAGGCTCGGACACCAAGATGGCGACAAGAAGAGCGACTTCTTCGAGGTTGCCGTCGAGTGAGACGCTCACTCACACGCCCACAACATGACGACAAACTCGGCAACTTTCGCCTCTTCCATCATGTCTTATTATCATTGCTAGGCGAGCCAAGGCAAGCTTATGATGTTTTTCCCCTTGTCCCACATGGGCCCATGATACAGCGATATCCCCTGCGAGAGGTTTTGCATTACCCGGCGGTTACCCTTTTTTTTCTGTTCAAGGGCCGAAAAAAAGCTTGCATTTTTTTTTAAAATCCACCTACCCCTGAGAACTGGAGACTCTACTGAGCGGGCCGAGAAATACAAAAAAGGGGAAGATGGGATGAACGGCGCCGCAGAGCCATTCCCTGCTCGGGGTAGCCGGTGTTGTGCGAGGGTTGCACAGGCAGCGATCCAAGGCTGAAGAGAAGAAGAGAACGGGATGGTGTGAAGAAAGGGTGTGTATTCCAACAACTACTGCTACTGGCGACGTTGTACCATGATCTGATCTTCATGGGCGCTTTCGCCTGAATAATAATGGTCACCCCATCTTGAGAGTCCCAGCGTGTGTTCTGTCCCTGAGGTATGCCGCACTAACATGCTCTCGGACGAGTTGGGGACGTGGGATCCAAGCCAGTCGCCCAATCATGGTACAGGCTATTACTCACAAACGACAGTTCCCTTTGACTGACGGGTTTCCTGCGATGCATGCTGGCCTATGCCGAAGATCGGCCAAGACTCGGAGTTTGCATCTCCGATCTTGTTTATATTTACGCAGTGCGGTGCGGTGCAGTGCAGCGGAATGCATAGTGTAGTCTTGACCGCGGGCGGCAGTCGTATTGCTGTGTCATGGACTTGCTTGGCGGCGAGGAGAAGCATCGTGAGGTTATGCAGGCCAAGGCGGCTGGGGTAGATCTTGTTCTTTTTTTTAACGGACAGGGTTATAAGCTATTTAATTTTTTTGAGACTTGACGCGCAAGACGCGGAGGTAATTCGGGTGTGTGGGGCGAGGTGATGTTGCCAATGTTTGGTTTGGTTGTTTGTTCATGGGACTGTTTGGATCGAGGCGTGGGGGAGGTGGTGGTGGTGAGGGGCAGAAGGTGTGATGATGGGATGTCGTCAGAGGAGGAATTGCGTGATGACGAAAATGTGAGAGGCGTTGTGTAACCCCCTTGTCGACGGTTTGAGATCGGCGAGATCTCTCTTTTTTTCCTGCTCGGTCCCGGAGCTAAGAAATCGCAATGATGAGAAATCAGAAATACCAACCGGCTGGACCGGAGTGGGGGGGGGCGAACACCAGTCAGAACTGAAAAGGCAAAAGAAGAAGAAAACGCCATATGTCAAAAACCCCGTCATCGTCGTATCACTCACAGTCACCTGAGCAAAACCCTCCGCGCTCAGATCTTTCTTAAATGCGCCTTGAAAAAAGATACCGAAGATCTGTGGTGGGTGCGATCGTCGGAATTGATCCTTGGCGGTCCAGAAGCCCAGAGACTCGGCAGGGGTATTTCTCCCAGCCACAGCACAGCGCAACACAACGTCCGCAACGTCACCAATGACTGACTGCTGATAAGAGGCGCTGCAGCGCGGTGAAATACACCACGTACACGTAGGCTTGCCAAGGGGGATCTTCTCTCTTGGTATGCTTGGCTTGTGAGATTGGTGATACCGTGTGATACCTATCGCGGGGAGGTCACGGGGTGGCTCGGTCGACGACGCGATGTATTGGATGGAGACCATGTGGTTTTAATCCCTTATCCATCTAGCGCGCGCGCGCAGCTGCTTTGCGCGCTGCGTTGATGAGAAGCTGAGATAAAATCTGCCTCGCACTTGGGCGGGTTCATGTTCTCTTGGGGGTTTCGAACCTGTCACAACCGTGTTGAAACCTGCTCTGAGCGGTTATCCAAACGGTTTGTAAATGTTCAGTATCGGGTTGCCAAACAGGTGTGAACCGAGGTTACTGCGTACAAACGGTTTAACCAATCGCACAGAAAACCACTCGGAATCCAGCCGTTGTTGCAACGACCCTGCCATGCAGTCAAGACCCAACTCGGAAATCCTCCGAGTCATCATCACATGTCGTGAGAGCTTTGGATGGGAGGACTGTTTCAACGTCATTGATGATTGGGGTATTCTCAAATCTGCTATATTGAATGGTTTAATGCCGAGTGACATGGGATTGTCATGCTCATTTCATTCTCATGTGCAGTATCTGTATAAGCTCATTATAACTGGATGTCCCGCCTCTGTGGGCATTACTGGCTTGCTGCCAAATCGTACAAGTTGAGTGGCTATGGTCGAGGAACCTCGCCGGTGTCGTTCCATCATAGCTGCTAAAACAGGTCGCTTAAAGAGGGCTGCTGGTTGCCCATGATTATGTCTTTCGAAATGCTTCTGCCTCAGCGCCATGCAGTGAGAATCGAGTCAAGCATCCCTTTCGGAGGGGGCACGGGGCCCGCGCTCTAAATAGCCAATAAAGTCATCATCATAACAAAGGGAAAAGACCGCTCCAGGGTATCTTTCGTCTTGCTTCGCACCCATCTGTACACTTCTGTCGTCACACGTCACCCTCAAACCTCGTTCTAGGAGTCGTAGGGTTCGGGCCGGGGCTGTTCCCGAAAAGATGCCAGCAGTTTGGTGCCTGCAAGATATATCTGTGAAGCGTACGCGTAAGCTTATTGTCTCTCATCTTGATGGAGCAGTCCATACCTTGCCATTGCCTCCCTGAATCGAGACTTGTACTCCTTGGGGCTTGTAACTGTCGGTCTGTTCTTGCCTCCACCAGCAAAACCCCTGTTCTTGATCCAGCTTTCCAGCTGCTTGTCCCACGTGTACGTCCGGATGCAGTCAATGATGCCGACGACGAGCTCCTTTTTGACTTCGTCCACGGCGATCATAAGGGAGTAGTCCATGACGTCCTGCCTCGCTAGGAACAGTGTGTCGTTCCACACGGATGCCCGCAGTAGCCGCTTGGAGTGTTCGCGCGCAAAAAGCGGCGACTCGTAAATGTACTCGACCATGTTCTCATCCAAAAGAACTTCGCCACCCTCTCCCGTGGACTGGATTCTTCGGTTCCGCATCGAGCCCTTGAGGTCGAAGGTGCGGGTGGGCGACCGATCGTAGAAGAGATTCTCCATGACCAGCAGGTCCAGCTTGATCTCGGTGTTTGTGAGGGGATTCTTGATGATGACTTGGAAGAAGCCAAGCATCTTGGCGATGACCGAGGGGAGGTCGTGGAACAAAGCTTCGGCCATGATGTTGAAGTAGTGCGGTGCAAACTTGAGAAAGGCCGACGTTTCAATGGGAGAGAGTGACTTCATAACCAGGCGGTCGTCCAGCGTTTTGAGGAAGACGGACTTGGTCTTGCCACCCTTGGAGTCCCACTTCAGACAGCGAGACAGCGACTCAATGATGCGATCGGCAACGCCGCATTTCCGGCGAAGGGCGTCGAACTGCTCGGCGTAGAAGATCTTGCATGTCATCCTCGCTGAGCCCTCTGTGAACTGATACTTCAAGTGGGTGCCCGTGGACCGCAGCAAACTCTTTTCGAGATCTGCTTCGTCGAGTGTCAGGCCCCTCGCACCTACACCCCTTGGCGTCGCCTTCATCTCGATCCCGTCGCTGCTCTCATCTGTGTCGGCTTGATTCGAGATTTTCCACTGCCGCCTAATGTCTGCCAGCTTTACCTTGTAATCCTCTGAGCTCAGCGCAAAGGCGACGAGCGAGCTCGGTTCGTCTTCTCTCACCACCACATCAGAGTCGATGAAGATGTGATCTGAGGCGTGGATGGGGTATTCAAGAGGGGCCCAGCCGCTCGACGACCGTTCGGCCCAGAAATTGGTCAACATGGTCATCAAGCTCTTTTTCTGATGCCTTGGTAGCTCCTCGGAAATGTCCTCGTTCCGGTCCAGGGACTCGGCAATCTCCTTGACGTCGGGCATAAGGTCATCAAGGGTGATTGTTGAGTGGTCGGCATCGCTGCCGGCAGCCTCGTCGTCCGACCCAGCTTGGTTCTCATGAGCATTCTCCTCCGCCTCCGTCCCAGCAGCCGCCGTCTCGCCGGTTGACTGCGGAGGCGTTTCTTTTGGCGACTCAAGACCCGAGTCCGAAGGCTTTGTCTGGCTATCTTCCGGGGTCGTCTCCGCAGCAGTAGAAGTCCCCTGGGACCTTTTGTCACCGTGATCATCGTCCGAAGGGCCAGGCTCCTGCACGGCCTGGTCGACATCTTCATAGACCTCAACAATCGCCTTGGTAGAAGTCCGGGGTAGGAATGCACGTGTTGTCTGCATCTTTGCAGCACGCTGCTTGCGGTCCTTCATCCGCTCCTTTTCGAACTCTCGGCTCAGCTGCTCAAAATGCCTCGCAAGAGTGGACACCTTGGTCTGCTTTCCATGGACGTATCGAGGGATGCCTGAGGCGCCCGCTTTCCTATTCTTCAGGGCTCCGATCCCGATTCTATCAGCGAACTTCTTTTCCTCTTTTGGCGCGGCCTGCGAGTCTTGGGCCTTTTGCTCCTTGAGAAGCTTCCCGATGTTAGACTGCGTTCTAGGCAGCGTCCCAACGGGTTGAGACAAGGCCCGGGTGATGGGAGGGGACACCGTCAATCCAGCCCGGCGGGAAAGGCGATCACCTGGTCGCGTGCCTTCGCCCGTGCCCTCAGGCTGGCCCACAGAGCTAGATGCATCGCTAGATGCATCGCTGGACATCGCTCTCTGCTCTCTGCGCAGCTGCTCAACCTTCTCTGTCAGATATAGAGGAGTCTCTGGGGCCACTGCTGGGGCATCGGGTTGCCTAGGAACAGCCGCGCCGGAGGGCACTGGTGCTGCATTCTCTGGTGGTTCGTTGGGCGTTTTCGGCACCTCAGCAACACTATCAGGAGGGATCAACATGTCCCGCGTGAGTCCCGATGGGGATGCCGGTGTTGCAAGGTCGAGCGGATTGACTCTATCAAGAATCTGATCGGCCTGCATAGCTGCCGCGTCCTGTGTAAGCGAGGATGGCCCGCTCGTTGGGGACAATGGTGTCTGAGGCGGCGGCCCTGCTTCTTGGTCGTTTGGTTGAGCTGACTTCTCGTCGAGCTCGGACATGCTCGTCTGAGTGGTAGCAGGCGTCGTCTTCTCTTCCGATTCTGACCCGACCGAGGTGGTTCCGTCCGTCGTCGGCAGCGACTCCTTAGATTCATTATCTGTAAAGATCTTCTTCAACTGGATGATAGTCAGTTGCCGAACATCTTTGTCTGACAGGAAATCGGCTTCGAATTTGGCAAAGGCGGCGTCCCACTCTGACGATTTCTCCAGCATCTCGCGGACGACCACGTTGAGCGGGATGATCTCGTAGTACTTGGAGCTCATGTACGCCGACTGAAGTGTGCGGATAAGCTCACGCTGGTCCTCTTGAGCTTTCTTGGTCAGCCTCTCAACTTCTGCCTTGCAGTCCCCAGCCTTCTCCGGGAGGACGCTATCGATTCTAATGCTCTTCAGCCTCGCATTGACCGAGTATATGAACTTGTTCCACCGCTCCTCGGCCTTGATGAAGATGTCGTTCTTCAGCTCCAAGTCGTTGTCCACCTTCCACGTGATCCTGGGCCTGGGAACAATGATCTCGTAGAGATCGATCGGGTCGTAGTGCACTCTTATGGCAATATCGCGGTAGAGGTAATAAAAGTACCGGACGTGGTCTTTTTGATGATCGTGCGGGCACTCCGTCTGCGGGTGGACTCGGAGCCCCCTGTTCCAGAATGACAGCTCGAGATATTTCCCAAACGAGTACTTCCAGGTGCTGACCGACATCGGCATGAGACCAAAGTGTTTGTTACACACTTTGCAAAAGTTCCACATGCAAATGCCGGTCCCGTCTTTTTCGCCATCCCTCTCTTGGGGCTTCTCGGGAAAGTTTTTGGGCCAAATCGGTGCATCCTCGACCATAACGGTGATGCGCGCATTGTCATGGACGTAGGTTCGGTGATGGTCAGCCATCTTCTTGTCGCAGCCGTTGGAGTGACATATCGAGTCAGCACTCTCGCAGATATCTTCAATGTACTGTCCCAGTGTAAAGTCGGGATCTAGGTTACCATTGGCATCGGCGTGCTCATTGTAGAACTCGATTGCGATCAAGCCGGGCTCTGCACAGGGGATCTTGGTCGCGTTACAGGTGACGGAGTAGAGCACGACAATGTTCTGGTGGGAGTAAGGGTCGAAAAGGTCGAGGCTGCCCTGGATGTATGTCTCCCATTGCCTGGTCTGGGTCTGATAATTATGAAGAGCTTTGTCGTACTCGACATCGTGGACTGCATGGAGAACCTCCATGATTTGGCGGGGGGCCTTCTGGCCAATTTCGTGCACCATCTCGGGCTTGATTAGTTGGAACTGTTGTTCTGTGAGCCCCTCCTTCTCCCCTAATTCCTCCACAATGTCCTGGTCCCGGAGACGCTTTAGATAGACTAAGCGCCTCTCCTGCTCTCGCGCCCTCATGAGTAGATATGGCTGCGTGAATTTGACGAACGGAGATGCCGAGAGAAGACGTGTTTCGTACTTGGCCACCATGTCGCTGTAGAACGTCGGCATCGGTACGTCTTCAGGCACCTGGTTATCCTGAGACATGTGAGTGTGAGACTCGTGAAGGGAGACCATCCTCTTAGTCTGGTCCAACACGGGCCGCACCTGGCTGTCGGTAGGCGGGGGTTGCTCGCTGTCTGCTGTGACGTTGGCGGCGGATTGTGACACATTTTCGCCTTCCGAACTTGGGCCCGTTACCAGCACAGCTGGATTCTGGCTGTTTTGTTCTGGAGTGCTGCTGGTCAGCAGCAGAAGGCTCTCATCTGTCTGCTGCCTCGAGGAGGGAGGAGGCGAGATGGCAACCGCTTCCGGAATGTGAACAAATTCGTCGCGCATGAGGCAAGATTCAAGCTTCAGGTTGTAGACAACGTAAACCATGAACTCGGTAATCTTCTTCATCCGTGCCAGGATCTGGGTAGGAGCACCTCGGAGAACGATAGTGCAGCCGCGGTCCTTTGGACAGCCGGACACGTAGAGGTACGTTTTCTTCCTGCCTTTGATCTCGTTGTTCACATATGTCTTGACTTCGAAGCTTTCGCTCGAGCCCACGCGCACGCCCAAACTCAACATATCCATAGACGAGATGATTGGCATGTTCGCAATTCTCGAGATCGCGTCAATGACGGAAGGCTTGACGTTGTAGGCAACCGCAACGTTGGCTTCTGCTAGGTACTGCAGCGCCACGCCAGCAACACTCTTCTCAACCAGCAACACTTGCGGCTCGAGGTTGAGGATTCGGTTCACCACCATCCGGAGATATTCCTTTTCCTGCTCGATGACCGGCTGCAGGCTCATAAAGTGCTGCTCAGAATGCCGCTGATACTCGATTGGGAAAGTAATGATGACAATCTTGGGACTGTGAATCTTCCGAGGCATGCTCTTGAGCGCCAGGTTCTTTGTAAAGACGACACCGTGGATGTAAGCGGTATCGCTTGGCTTGCCGCCTGGGATCTTCTTTAGTTTGACCCAGTGCCTGATATCCATGTCATCCCCGTTGCGGATGTTGGGATCGACATCGTCGGCACACTGGTCGAGGATGGGGATCAAGGCCCTCTCCCAGGCGCCAGCGTTAGGAACATCAGCGTCTGCAAGTAGCTGCCGGAATAGCTTCTTCACATGCTGCATGCTTGCGGGATTCAAGCCGGCCTCGTGCGGTCTGGCGTCTGGAGAAGGATCACCTGTACCCATCATCGCAGCGTCCATGGCTCCGGTCTGCTCAAAGGCTGACAAGGCGTCAGCGGATATCGATGGGCCCTTGAAAATCCCGGACTTTGGGCGAGGCGACCGCAGGTGATGCACGCTGGCACTGGCTGTGCTGAGATTTCTCCGCCTTGGCGGTCTGTTATGAACTGATAGGTTGGGAAGTCCGCTGCTCTCGTCGTGGCCGCGGCTGGTGAAGCTCAACCCGCTTACGCTTTTGTCGCCATGTCGGAAACGGTGCTTCTTCCCAGCGTTCAGGTAAGGCCCAAAGCTGGACCTATCTGGATCCAAGCTGGATGGCTGAATGTCGTTGCTGTTCATGGTGGCGAATATGCCCATTTGTTCGTCGCCACTGGACTCATCAGACATGAACGCAGCGAGTTCCGGGTCGATGATGTTATCGTCATGGAAAGCATTAAGCTTGGACTTCTTTCCAAGTTCGTCGCTGACTGGTTTGCGGAACGGAGCCCGCTCCTCTGCGGTGGCTTTGAACCTGGTGAGAAAGTTATGTTTGGAATGATGCCTACGATGACCCGAGGACTGCGGGCGGCTGCTCGAAAGGGATTTCAGGGACCGTGAAGAGCTCGGGCGGCTGAGCTGTGGCAGGCCGGCATCGATTTCGAGAACTGCGGAATGTCGGTTGCCCTCGCCCACTCGTCGCGTCGCAGGAATAGCCATCATGGGCGTGGTGGCGGTCCGGGGGTCCTCCGCCAGCTCTGTCCGCTCTGATATGCTCATCTCGTCGTCCATCCTGGTCTTAGTGGCTGCGGGTTGGGGTTTGGGCTGGTTGGGTCGAAAGATAGCAGGGAAATATTCGTCACCCGAATCATCTGAGCCGCTGTCGTATCGGCGGTTTATGACGTTGAGGCAGGTCTTGCACACCCGCAAAGAACCCTGGACGCCAAACTTCTGCCCAGAGATGCTGGACGTGCATTTTGAGTCAAAGATACAACCGCATGTGCGACAGTGGTGCTTGCGCCGAAACGCTGAAAACGGAGTGCCGCAAAGAAAGCACTCCTTGCATGTCTCGTCGGCCATCCAAAACTCCTTGCTGAGGACCTGCTTGCGCATCATTTCCAACCGAGCGTTGACCATTTCAGGGGCACCCTCATTTGTTGTCGTGCCGGGGATTTTCATGGCGCCGGATTGCAGCCTCTGCGGCCTTTCGTTGTGCGCAAATGAATCATGATACACAGAGCTATGCGCTGAAGTGCTGACGGGGCTCGGTTCTGCTGTCCCCGGTTCCATGGATGAAGACCTCGAGCGTGTGCGAACTCCCGAGTAGGCAATGCGGTCTATCACAGCGGGCTTCTTCAGGGCGTCCCCGGTGGGCGCTCGCGACGAGGTCGAAGACACCCGCATCTCGGCGGTGTTGGTGACCGGACTTGATGGTGTTTCGGTGCTCCCATCAATGCTGAGGGCGTCGTCGCGTCTCGATCGGCCTGGTATGGAGATTCTATCGGTGACCGGGAGACTCTCCAGGCTCGGGTTGCCGGAATGATTTGACGTTGGTGTGCTCTCGGCCTGTTTGCCCATGCTCCTCCGGCCAGTGCTCCGACTTGACTGTTCCTCCAACCGAGTGGCCGCACCGCGCGAAGCTTCATTATCCATCAGCCCTTTTGCCATTACCGGCGCCACGCCAGCGCTGGACGCAGTCGTTGCGCCACCTCTGACCATCTTTGTTAGGTTCTGCGCGCTTGAGGGAGCGGTCTTGGGGTTCGAGGCTGTTGTAATGGACGACGCTTTCGACGACTGCGGCGGGTAGGACGAGTCAGCTGTCATGGCACCCGAGGACGTCATGGTGCCAGACGTTGGTAGCTCCGAGGACGCGGTTGAATCGAACGTCGAGTTGGTTGCCCCACTCTCCCCCCTGGGGAGAGGAGAGGTCGAACTCTTCTTGGACACGCCATCGGCCCCGTCACCGTCGTCCACCTCTTGAATGGTTACTTTTCCAACAGCACCAACGGCCTCTTTGAAGCGGCTATAGAGGCCGCTCAAGCCCTGCTGTACTAGCTCTCCGGCCGTACCCTTGCTTTCTGCTACGGGCAAGCCGCCTGGGGGAGGCGCGAAGTCGTTGAACGTGGTCAAGACGCCTGTCTGGCTGGCCGAAGTGTGGATCTTGTCGAGGGTGATTGCAAGCTGGGCTTTGTCGACCTGCGAGACAGTCGACACGGATGCGAGGGAATCGCGGCGGACGCGCGCGGCGCCCGGGGAGGGAGGCGTCGCTAGGGAGACACTGGCGTTGGCGTTGGCCATGCCGCCGTCGCTGCCGTCGTGGTTTCGAGCTTGGGCACCAGGATTCGTTATGTTGAAACTAGCTAGTGGGGGGAGAAGGAAAACGGGAGGTGGTTGAGGCCCTGCGAGGGGATGATAAGCCGGTGGGTGGCTGATCTTCAAGCATCCCGGGGGCGGCGTGCTGAGACAACGGGGATGCGGTAACGTTGAGGGACGAAAACAAAACGACGCGAATGACGTGGGCCTCGAGACGCAGCTGGATCACCTCACATGCTCAGTTTGGCTGGGTCTAGTCACAATGCCAAGACTGGGTCTTGAGAATCGTCGACATCCACTGGTTCGCGGGGCGCAACGTGCGAATCAGTGTCGTCACTGGCCGCTGTGAGTGCAACAAAAAATGCAGGTGCGGGGTTCAGCCGTCCCAGTGAAATGGACGTCTAGACAATGAATTTTGTAGCGTTCTGGTGATTCCTGGCAATCCCACAGGATCACGTGACTTGGTGTTAGCGGGGAAGCATGGTTTGCCCTGTCGCGTTCAACGCAGCAAAACGCGCGAGCGATCTCAGCATCGACCTGCCGCGACGACAATGCGCTTGCAAGAAGCATGAAGCAACCCCCTTCTGCGCACTCATGGATGGACATCTCCAGAAATAATTCCCATCATGTCTAACCCGGTACGGACTTGGTCGCCCAACACAGGCGAAGACAAAATACCACAGCTGTACTTGCGAATTCCCAAAAAGCAGCAAGAACTTCTGGATCACGAAGATGCATGGACTTCTGCCAAAGTTCCTCGCGAGGTTCTGGAGGATCTGCAGAGATTAATCGTGGTGAAACCAGTTCCAGAAGTATCATTTCCAGCGCCAGCAGCCGAGAAGGTCACAATGCCTCCTCCGGAACCTCCAACCCAGAGAACTCCGCGAAAAGAGGATCCGGCACCAGAACCGAGCTTGCGGGGCTCATCACGGAGCCAGCGACAAAACCAGGTGGACGCCGAAGATGCCGGAACTCAGATTTCATGGTCGCCATCACCAGCACGCTCTTTACGGCGACAAAGCCCTGCAAATGAGGAGCCGAGTCCTGGCCCACCATTATCCATAACCGCGTCCTCAAGCCCTCCGCCATCATATCGTCCACAACACCAAGCACTTTCTAAAGCCGTGTACCTTGAGATGCAAACATCGAGCAGCGTGGTGTCAGCTGAAGATGAACCACCAGAAATGACGGGAGATAGCGAAGAGGTAGCGGTACCTGCACCTGCCGCCGTGGCTGCGCTGGCCTTCCCGGAGCCTACGCCGCCCTCGGCCCAGCTCATCATCCCGTGCACATTTACGGAGGGCAGCTCAGCCCGTCCTTCAGGAGTGCAAAGGAAACAACTCATGAAATCAGTGGCCAGCAAGTTCAGTCCCGAGTCCCACCGCCCTTCAGGACTACTAGAACCAGCGGAAATATCCTCCAATTCTCCACCATGGCCAGCGTCTCGCGTCCCAGGCTCTTCTCCTCCGAGACCGCCTCCGGTAGACCCATTCTCCAGCATACCACAGACTTTTACTTCGGCAAGTGGCCCCCCGCTATCCGGTGCGAGTGGTCGAGCCCTCTCGAAACCCTCGGTCGAGACAGAGCAGGCCCAGTCAAGCGCGCTCTATACGATACCACCGAACGGGCCTGTGTCACAGGTTCCTTTGACTGCCTTCATGCTAGCTTACCCCGACTACCGCTGCAGTTTGAGTAACTTCATTCGCGGTGTTAAGGTCATCCAGGATGTTCGTAACAAGAAGCGCTTTCCTGTGTTTCTTTACGACGACCTGTTGCGAGTATTCTGTGGCGACTATACAGACTACATTGCAGCACTCGGCCCTAACGAAAAACCCCTGACTGTTGTGCAGTGGTATGTCGACAACGTCTCACGTCCTCTATACCAGAAAGGCATCCTTACAAAGGAGAATCTTGACTCCGTACTTGCCAACCACCCGGAACACGATCGAGATCCCTCAGCTCAAAACCCACATGCCAGAGATTTTGAGCAGGTACCAGAAGCAGATGTGGTGGCCAGCGTCCCATCGCCGCCCATAACATCCCTGAGCAGCAATCCCAAGCCCAGGCCATCTGCTGCCGTATCCGTGCCGCGAGAGATCCACGTGGACGAGTTGGCAGATGACCCGATCGAGATCACAGAAAATACACAACCGACACGGCAGCTTCGTTTTCCCTCACCTGATCTTTCCACTGTTGCTCCGCAAACGCCCCTCCTTCCGTTCCGGAGAACGAGGAGATCACGAAGTCCGGATGACGTTGAATTTGTAACAGCAAGGAACCTCACACAACCATCCTCTCGGGAGGCCAAGCGCCGGAGGACGGTAGAGGATTGCACGCCCGTCCCAGAGACGTTGCTGAGGCCTAGGGATACCAATCGGCCACGGGTTGGGACTCCGATGTCTACCGCTTCCAAAAGGCGCAGGGTTGGGAGCGAGACGCCCCAGGAACGCGAAGCTCGCTGGAGAGAGCATGTCGCGAAGCGGCTACAGGCCAAAGGCTCGACCCCTAAAAGCTCGATGGGTCCTGGCTAGCAGATGAAGAGAAGACAGCTGTTAATAGGTAGCATTGGTGTGCGCGGTATTGGAATGGGGCATCGGGCGGGAGGTGATGAGAGGCTTAACGACTTGTAACGGTTCCCGGTGTGAGTTCATTGACTAAGCATTAGCAGCGACAGCATTTGGCGGGTTAGGCACGGTGTCCTTGATCATGGCGCTCACCTTGAACATCTATGGGTATCATTTACAACTGGCTGCTTCTATGTGTTACACGGTGGTCATCTCACTCTCGTCATGCCGAGCTTTCTGCTAGTTTCCGCTTCTCCTCTTCCTCAGGCGTCATGGTGCGCAGCTGCAAGGCGTGAATTCCCCCTTCCTTGGCCATTTCATCTTTCAGAAGAGAGTAGACGAGCCGGTGACGAGCCGGTTGCATCTTGGACCGGAAGGCTTCCGAGGTGATAACCAGGCGGAAGTGGGTCTCACGGGAAGTGACACCCTCCATGGCCTTGTGGTGGGCGTGAAGGTGCGAGTCATTGAAGATTTCGAGCGTCGACGGTTGCAGGGCCGCGGTGATCTGGATGAGGGCGCGGCAATATTTGTTCAGCCGCAGACTCATCTCGTTACACCAAAAATGTGTTTTGTTTAGATGTGGGGGGTGGGGGGATAAAAACGCACCTTTTCCCGGATGGTGTCCTCAACGGGAGACTGAGAGCTGGACGACGCCATGCTGGATGATGATATCGGTCGGAGTGTCGCCGGTGCTGCTGCTCTCCTCACGAGGCTGAGAGCGCTATGGCGAAACATGGATCTTGGGAGTGAGAAGGTGGGCCTGGCGCTGCCTAGATCGGAGGTTTTGATTATGGTGAGCTGTCAAAAAATCCCCAATGTATTGTAGTATGTACTGGGTGGTACCGCAAAGCGGGAGGCTTGATTGCTGGGCGCGGATGCTGGCGCGGGAGCGTCGTCGGCAGTGAGAATACATGCGCCAGAGGGCAAGACCGGCAGAAACGGGTTGTCAAAAGCCAAGCGAGGGAGCATCAGCGGGGCCCGAGTGGCGGGGCCGAGTCGGGGCGTGGGTGTTGGCGGGCAGGGGTTTAGGGGAATAACTTGCGGAGAAAAAACGACGGCTGTGGTGCTGTGGTAAGCTAGCTGAGGCAACGACGCGAGGGAAAAAGGTACGAAGGAAGGAGTTCCCCACGCTTTCTCCATCCCAGCAAGCCCAAAAAAGAAGCAGTTTCCGTGTCGTCATCCCAGGCCGCGACGAAAACCAATTTACCGCTGCATCTCCCGGAGAAAGAAGTAGGATGCGCCGGACTCGCAGACCCGGCTCATCAGAAGACACAAGACACGCCAGAGCGGGGAGCGGTGCGTGGCCAGCGCGTGGAATCCCTGCAATAGTGCGACGCTGTTACCGGCCGAGCCCGCGTGCGCAGTACCCGAGTAAGCGTGCCTATCGTCGACCGATCCGCGATTGTCAAGGTACGGAGTAGGTTGCTACACTTGTTTTAGAATTTTCTCCAGCGTCCGTCCCGATTGCTATAAGTCCGACAAGACGCCGCCCCCCGTCTCTGCCCCCCTTCCTGGGGGCCCCTCCCTCTCTTCAATGTCCTTTGCCTTCGCCCGCGGCGGGATACTTGGACTCGGAGCCCGGCTGTCGACTGCTGCTGCTGCTGCTGCTTCTGCTGGTGTGTGCGCTGCGCCCCTCGCTCCAGCTCCCGCCCGAAGCCTGCCCCGAATCCGACCCGCACGCGGTGGCGTAGCTGGTGTTGTTTGCGTTGGATCCGGCGTTGGAAGCGGAATCGCCAGAATGCTGTCCACGCTTCCCCGTCTTCCCGTTTTCGAGGCAATCGCCCGCCATGACCCGGACTCGACCGTGGTTGTCCACTCGGGCAGCGGTCGCCGGTTCCGGTACGGGGAACTCCTTGGCGACGTCTGCAGGACTCGGAACCGCCTGTACGAGGCCGCGGGGAGGTCCGATATCAACGGCGAGCGCATCGCTTTTCTGGTCGAGAACAGCTACGACTATGTAGGTAAGCCGCCATACGTCCCGTCCCCCACAATGCCGATGTGCCCCCTTTTCCCCTCACGGGACGATCACGCTGAGTTGACAAAATACCCCGAAAAGTGACCCTCTTGGCAATACTCGCAGCGAGATCCATTGCGGTGCCGCTCTCTCCGGCCTTTCCCGCGCCAGAGCTCCAGTACATTTTGAATCATAGCGAGGCGTTGATGCTGTTGTCATCAGTAAAGTTCGCCCAGAAGGCTCAGGAAGTGCTCAAGACGGAATTGGATGCGCCGCCCATCTACCTTCAGCTCTCCAAATTTCAGGGGGATGGGTGTTATCAGAAGGTCGCGCTGGAGAAGACGAACCCCGGGCAGGCGGGCATGATGCTCTACACCTCAGGCACCACGAATAGGCCGGTATGTTTTCCCTGGTGTGTGTGCTTCTTCGTGCATGTGGCTCATCTGACGTTTCGGATTGGGAACAGAAAGGAGTTCTGCTTCCACAGTCGGTGATGACGGCCCAAGCACGGTCTCTCATCCAGGCGTGGGAGTATTCACCTTCCGATCACCTTTTGCACGTCCTCCCACTACACCATATCCACGGAACGATCAATGCCGTCTTCACGCCCCTCTTCGCCGGCAGCAGTGTCGAGTTCCTGTTCCCCTTCAACGCCGATGCCGTATGGAAACGGTTCGCCGCCCCTTTCCTCACCCCTGACCAGACACCGGACCCCGACTCCAGATCATCATTCGGCCGCCAAGAAAAGGTTACCTTCTTCACGGTTGTGCCTACAGTCTATTCTAGGTTATTAGCTACGCACAAACTTTTGGATCCCGATATGCAGAGCGCCACCCGCACCGCCATCAGCCCGGCTAACCTCCGGCTGGCTATTTCCGGTTCCGCTGCCTTACCAACACCAATCAAGCGCGCTTGGTCTGAATTGAGCGGGGGAAACGTATTGCTAGAGCGCTTCGGCATGACCGAGGTGGGCATGGCGCTCAGCTGTGGATTGGATGTGGCAGATCGCGTAGATGGCTCCGTCGGATGGCCCCTACCCGGTGTTGAAGCACGCCTTGTCGACGTCGACACACACCAAGTCATCGAGAAGGGCCGCGAGCGCGACGCCGACGGCCGAGAACGGGTTGGCGAGATCCAGCTCCGCGGCCCGACCATCTTTGCAGAGTACTGGCGAAACCCCGAGGCGACATCCAAGGAGTTCGTCGACTCCAAAGACGGGCGCGGCCAATGGTTTAAGACCGGCGACGTCGCTGTCCGCCGACCCGTCGAGACCGCCGGCCGCAGCAACCTTCCCAGCCAGCGCGATTGGACCCGCGGAGACATGTACTTCATCCTCGGCCGACGCAGCGCCGACATCATCAAGAGCGGCGGCGAGAAAGTGTCCGCCCTAGAAGTAGAGCGCGAGATGCTCTCCCTCCCGCAAGTCTCGGAAGTCGCCGTGCTCGCCGTGCCTTCAGGCAAATGGGGCCAGAAAGTAGGCGCCGTCGTCATCCTCGATCGCGAACACGTCCCCGAAGGCCGATGGACCCCGCTCGACATGCGTCGCGCCCTCAAGGGCCGACTCGCCAACTATAAGATTCCCCAGGTGCTGAAGGTCGTTTCGCACATTCCGCGCAATGCCATGGGCAAGATCAACAAGAAGCAGCTCGTAAAAGACATCTTTCAAGATGAGTTTAGCGGTGACGAGATGTAATTACACTGCATGGAGAGAGAATATTGAGAATTATTCTTGGGCGGCGCTTTGGATGATCGGTTCGGTCGGTCGGTCGGCTCTGTTTGTTCAGCATGAGGATGCATCATCATTGGGTTATCATATTGGACGCTAGATGCCGAGAGGCGAAAGCTGATAGAGCGGTGGCATTTTGTATCACTATTAAGGACGCACCTACATTTTCAGACGAGTTGTTCGGAGCATCTGTATTTCTTCATATACGAGTACGTGTTTTGCCCCTTTGTTTTGACACACCTATGTGGCGCCGGCTGAGCAAGGGAGCCTGGTTTGTTTACTTACTCCTATCTTGATCCGTGTCGGGTGGCTGGAGTGGCGAATCGACAAGGTGGGGGCTATTCAGATCAAGGAAAGCCTCCAGTTCCAAGTCAAGCTTTAGCCATGGGTCACTCTGCAGCATCAAAAGGCACAGTAGGAAAACAAGTCGGCTCTAATGGGAATCCTGCGACAGCTATGATAGGAGGCACCTAGGAAGAGGCCCAGCTGCAGAAAAACGCCCACTGAAATTCCCCCGCATCCGATGAAATCATGAACAATTACACAGCGTCCTTCTCCACGTCTTGATCCCCCATATCTCGAGGCCTGACAATATAACAAAGCCAAGTTTTCGGAGTCGTCCCATTTGTGCGAGCCAGAGGTAATCCACATTCGTCATTTCCGGTCGTCGCCCACCTCAATCGTATTATCATGGAGATATCTATGCTGTTTAGCGGCAATAGATGTTGTAGGAGAGCGTAGTGCGGGTGTCGTGTTGGAGTTGAAGTATTCAGCCTCGCAATGCCAGGGCGATGGCTACAGAGCGGTGGCGCAGTACTAGACTGTGAACTTCGCTTTCGCACGCGTGCTGCCACTGTGCGCGCTGTCCGTGTGACCGGAGAACTCTACCACCTCGGAGGGAGGCAGCTTGAGAACATCCTTGAAGCGTTTGCCAATAGCCTGGAGAATCTCCTTGCCCTTCTCGGGGGATCGTCCCTTGCCGCCTGCAACGTCGCCGTCGCCGCGGCCGGGAATGCTCTTGCCGATGGTGCGAGTCCACACGCCGATACGGAAGAATGCCTTGCGAACGTTGACGACGACACCCATCACCTCACCGTCCTCCTCATCCTCAAGCGTCTCGCCGATGGCGGCGAGCATAGTATGCAACCATAGCTCATCGATGTTGACAGAACGCTTGTCCTTAAACTGGTAGGACCACTTGCCACCATGCTTGTTCTGGGGGTCCTCCCACTCGGGGCGAACACCCTCCTTGAATAGATGGTAGTCGGACTTGAGCGCGAGGCCCGATACGGGGGCAATGTTGTTCTGCAGTTGAGCAGGTCAGCAAGATGTTTGAGAAGGATGCAAAGAACGTCGAAGCGGGCACACATACATAGATTCCCCAAAACTCCTCGACAGACTCGAAGGTGATGACTTCCTTCAGCAAGTCATTCCAGTTGTCGCCCTGTAGCGGTGGTCAGCAGTGGTCGGTATGGACGAACAGCCCCACCTGGGCTGCGGGGCAGCAGACGGCATACCTTTCCGCTGGCGGGCTTGGTGAACCAGAGTGTCCATCTGTTGGAAAGAGGATGTTTGACGTTGAAATTGTCTTTGTCGTGGAAGACTGTGACGAGCTTGTTGGGATCCTCCGCGGCACCAGCATCGACATTGCCGCCCTCGGGCGAAATGGGGATTGTGGTGAGATCGACCTGCTCCGACATCTTGAGAGTCGTAGGACTTTGTGATTGCAAGGGAATGCAAGGAGTTCACGACCGTGGTTATCGTTGTGGTGGTGGGGTTCGCGAAGTTGTTGTCAGAAATGCGACCGGGACCAGGTGGTTGACAGGGCGAGGTGCGAGACGACAGGAAAAAAGACTCAATCAAGGTGTTGGGCAACGACACTCTGCGCAAAGCTGAAGGGAAAGTGCGACTTGCTCCAGGCAATAGTCGTTCCGAAAACTTCTGGCGTGGTGATTGGCGACGGGTCAACTTTTTGCGAGTTGTGAAAGTGATCGCAAACTTTCTCCGAAAACGTCAGCCACAGCAAATTTCAGGCGAAACCGAAACTGCGGCGCTTTTCTTTGGCGGTCTTGGTCCCCTCACTGCAGGCGCCCGCCCAGCATGGGCCAAGCTGTCCAGGGTCTTAGGAGGGGCTGGACCTGGACCGTGCCTGGTCACGTGCAAGGCTCGAGTAAGCTGCTCCCCCAGCGAAACCTGCTGTGCTTCAAGCAAGGGGATTCGGTGGGGAAATGTGGGGCTAAGGACCTTGGCATGCAAAAAAAAAGTTCACCGCAATCGAAAATTTCAAAATTTAAAGAACCACCAGCCTGCCCCACGTCCTATCGGCTTCTTTCTTCTGCGCCAGCTTCACCCCGATCTTCTCAACATATTCCCTCCACACACACACATCCTTCATCATGGCTGACGAGGTTTACGATGGTGCCATTGGCATCGATCTTGGTGAGTTGCGACTTGTGGCCCTGGTTGCGGTCTGCCGCAGCTGGATGTTGTCGATTGGGCGCATTTTGGCATTTGTGCTGACCGACGTTTGTGATAACCAGGCACTACCTACTCCTGCGTTGCCACGTACGAGGGAACCAATGTTGAGATTATCGCCAACGAGCAGGGTAACTTCACTACCCCCTCGTTCGTGTCCTTCACCGACAGCGAGCGCCTGATCGGTGAGGCGGCCAAGAACCAGGCTGCCATGAACCCGGTCAACACCGTCTTCGATGTCAAGTATGGACGACCTTCTATCGACGCGATACCGCGCATTTGGCTAACCATTGACCCAACAGGCGTCTCATTGGCCGCCGCTTCGATGACCCGACCGTCAAGAAGGACATGGAGTCGTGGCCCTTCAAGGTCATTGACGACGGCAATGGCAACCCCAAGGTTGAGGTCGAGTACCTCGGCAAGACCTCCTCCTTCTCCCCCCAGGAGATCTCCGCCATGGTCCTCACCAAGGTAAGCCTCGATGTATCGACCGGCCATTTCCAGCTGCTGACCGCATTTCCGTGCAGATGAAGGAGATTGCTGAGGTGAAGCTCGGCAAGAAGGTTGAGAAGGCTGTCATCACTGTGCCCGCCTACTTCAACGACAATCAGCGCCAGGCTACCAAGGATGCCGGTGCCATCTCTGGCATGAACGTCCTCCGTATCATCAACGAGCCCACCGCCGCTGCCATTGCCTACGGTCTCGGCTCCGGCAAGTCCGCCAAGGAGCGCAATGTCCTCATCTACGATCTCGGTGGTGGTACTTTTGATGTGTCGCTGCTCAACATCCAGGGTGGTGTCTTCACCGTCAAGGCTACCGCCGGTGACACCCATCTTGGTGGCCAGGACTTCGATACCAACCTCCTGGACCACTGCAAGAAGGAATTCACTAGGAAAACCAAAAAAGAGTGGGTCGACTCACATCTAAAATGGCCAGAAACGTAAGAGTTGAAATTGGGAGCTGACATTTATTATTAGTCTTTCTTCCGACCCCCGTGCCCTCCGCCGCCTGAGGACCGCTTGCGAGCGTGCCAAGCGTACCCTCTCCAACGGTGCCCAGACCACCATTGAGATCGACTCGCTCTTCGATGGCGAGGACTTCAACATGCAAATCACCCGTGCTCGTTTCGAGGACCTGAACGCCAAGGCCTTCTCCGGTACCCTCGAGCCCGTTGCCCAGGTCCTCAAGGATGCCGGCATCGACAAGTCCGGCGTTGACGAGATCGTCCTTGTCGGTGGTTCCACCCGTATCCCCCGCATCCAGAAGCTTCTCAGCGAGTTCTTCGACGGCAAGAAGCTCGAGAAGAGCATCAACCCCGACGAGGCCGTTGCCTACGGCGCTGCCGTCCAGGCCGGTATCCTCTCCGGCAAGGCCACTTCCGCTGACACCTCTGACCTCCTCCTTCTCGACGTCGTCCCTCTTTCGCTCGGTGTCGCCATGGAGGGCAACATCTTCGCCCCCGTCGTTCCCCGCGGCAGCACTGTCCCCACCCTCAAGAAGAGGTAAGTTTTTTATTTTCGGCCATTAAACTCGAAGCTGACCCCTGTCTCAGGACATTCACCACCGTTGCCGACAACCAGCAGACCGTTCAGTTCCCCGTTTACCAGGGTGAGCGTGTCAACTGCGAGGACAACACTTCTCTCGGCGAATTCACTCTTGCTCCCATTCCCCCCATGAAGGCTGGTGAGCCCGTCCTCGAGGTTGTCTTCGAGGTCGACGTCAACGGTATCCTCAAGGTTACCGCTACCGAGAAGACCTCTGGCCGCAGCGCCAACATCACCATCTCCAACTCTGTTGGCAAGCTCTCGTCCGCTGAGATCGAGAACATGATCAGCGGTAAGCCTTCCCCCCTCCCCCCCGCCCCCCAAAAAAAACCATTCAGTATCCCAGAAGCAGATTACTGACAGCCCCGCAGAGGCCGAGAAGTTCAAGAGCAACGACGAGGCGTTCAGCAAGCGCTTCGAGGCCAAGCAGCAGCTTGAGGCCTATCTCTCGCGCGTCGAGGAGATCATCTCCGACCCAACACTCTCCCTCAAGCTCAAGCGTGGCCAGAAGGAGAAGATTGAACAGTCGCTCAGCGAGGCTATGGGCCAGCTCGAGATTGAAGACTCGTCCGCCGATGACCTCAAGAAGAAGGAGCTTGCGCTCAAGAGACTGGTCACCAAGGCTATGTCCTCGCGATAAGCGCAGAAAAGAGATCCCGGGCGTGCAGTTGACCTTCACCTCGGACGGGGCGCGTTATAGGCAGGATGTATAGGCGGGATTCTGAGGAGACACGATCTAGGCCGCAGTTGGTCTGGCAGGAGGCGTCTTCATCTCGTTTTTGGGAGCGAAACATGAGGTTTTCAGCGCCTAGCAAGGTCGAGCTGCATTCCTGCTTCAGTCATTCCCCGGGTGAGGGAAATGGCCAAGATTGACGACACGGATTTTCTTTTTCTCTTGGCTCGCAACGATGACCATCATGACCAAAACTCCTCGGCGCATGCATTGTAGACTAGGGGGTTAATCTAAAAGTTCTAAACATTTCCATGACACGTTTTGGTGAAGTTGCCTCGTTTTGGTGAGTGTGTCAACGTAGCCATCGTTGTCGTCTTCGCCGTCCCTCATAGGGGGAGTGTAGGATGGTAGTGAGGTCTCTCCGGATCGGAAGCAGGCCTACCTCGAACAATTGTAGGCGTCGTGCGGGTCTTTATGTGGCTTTAGAACGTGGCACCGGCCCCTTAAATGTCATGAGAAGGCATCCCGCTGCATTATAGACGCCTTTCCAGTTCCAAGAAAGGCCTTGGGGAAACGATGCAGCTGATGGCTTCTGAGACTTGAACAATAGGGCACCTTGTAAAATATTAGCAAGGCCTCCTACAGTCCAATCTACACATCTTTGGGTGCCACTAATGCCTTTCGCGATCTCACCGAGGCCTCTTGCAGCTCCCTTTACACGTACTACGGAGCGAAGAAGGTCTCTCACAATGCAGCTGGTGCGGGTTGCGTCACCGATGACACCTCTTGCAGTATCATTGAGGTGTCTCACGACGTAACCGATGCCTATTGTTATGCAATGAAAACCTTCCAGTCTGGTGAAAGGGGCTTGCGATCATGTTCGATAGATAGCTTTAGGTAGTTCTGGATCTGGGGTGTGATAATACTGAGCTCCCTATCAGACTCGACAGACAAAAGTTGGGATTGGCGTGGGTTAACCGGAGTGAGCGAAGTCTAGGGGCTAGCGGGTGGCAGGGTGGGCACCGGTCATGATGTTTGGCTGAAAAGGGGTAAGCAGCCACTCAATGTTGATGACAAGAGTTCTTAGATGTGAACCAAAGTTCGGTTCAGTGTCGATGGACTCTCACATGGCCTCCTTGGGGGTATTCGAGACGTTCCACGATGTGAAGAACGTCTCTCCTGAAGTAAGCCATGCCTTCTACCGGTTGGTGGCACGAGGGTGTGGCAACTATGGCAGGTCTTGATACCAGGTAATTGTCCAGCTGGCGTCAGGAGGATACAACCATGACAAGCGAGACACACATCAAGATTCCTCATGATGATGTCTCTAACATCTAGCAGCTCTCTTCATGTGCCTGAGTGTATCATGTCCCAGTCGGTACACCGTTCACGGCCTAGTTCCGGGGATGGGTGTTGCGAACTCCTCCACGGGAGAAGCACTCGACAGGTACCTTACCCAGCACACATCGATCATGGAACAGACAAAACAGCAAGCTCACTACTCTCGCTCAGGAGACCCAGATTGGTCCCCGCCCCCGTGCCTCACATGCACCTTTCTCTCTAGGAAGACGCCCGGGTCTGCCAGGAGGCCCACACCTGGCCGCTTGGCTACGCAAAGTTTGCTAATATTGCCCCATCTTGTGTGGCAGATGACGACGCCGTGTCTGTAAGTGGTATCGTCTGCATGGCTGGCAGAGATGCGGTGAGGAGGCCATTCTCAGATACGCGGACTCGACACTAGATGGGTTCGGAGGAGAGCCATCACAAGTTATGCTGATGCGAGGATAGTCCACGGAGGTGACCCCTTAGACATGGAGCTGAGGGCAACACAAGAAGCATCAACATCGATCAACTCTGCGATGACCACAGGCAGGGTAGAGTCCGGTGGAAAGTCGAGAGCCAGAGTGAGGGCTCTCATGTAGCCCAGCAAGAAGACGCAACCGAGGGAATATCTCTATGGGGTGCCCGAGTCCAATAGGGGACGGAGGTCGAGCGGAGCTCCCATGTGCCCGCGGGTGGCCGTCGGGGCAAGTCACCATGTCAGCACATATCCATTCGCATGCATCCGCGTGTGGTATCCAGTATGTCTTGGGGCGGCGAGACCGGGGAGAGAGCCCATAGTGCTCAAGATCCCACGTGGATGGGTAGGGTCCAGGGAGCGACCTCTCCCGAGGAAAGGGGAGACGCGCGTCAAGCTCTGGGCCCCCCTTTTCTACCCCCTCTTCTTCCAGGTCCATCCTCACTTCCGAAGAGAAACAAGCGACCCGGTAAACAGAGACCGGAGCTACAAGGTATGTGGTTCGGCGTTGTGTTGTTTGATCTTCGATCACCAACGGGGTGTTGAGGAGGGGGTGATCGTTCGTGCGCAGAAGCTTATCAGATGCGATTGGATCATTGTTCTCAAGAGAAGTTTTAACGGAGGAGAGGTAGGCCAGGGTGTCGTAATCCCGCGATTGGGCCATCAGATGAACGACGGGGTCGGGTACCGAGCAGGAGAAACGCTATCCCTGGACTATCTTTCTGCCCATAACAGCAACCATTATCTCCCGTAGAACGAGGTGTCATCGACGTCCCTGTTGTCGTTGAGTTGTTCCAGAGATGAAGGCTCGGCACAACCATCCGAACCGTTCGAGCATCGGCACGAACACCGCCCTTGGCGCCGCCACAAGTCAAAGACAGCAGACAGCGTGAATTTGTGGCTCAGGGGGATTGGCGAGGGGAGCGCAAAGTGCCAAGGCTCCAGATGCAATAAACAAGAGTCTCGAGGCCGTTCGCAGCTCTCGGCGAGAGGCTATTCGGATGATAATTAAAGGCATTAGAAGTGGTCGCCAGGTCCCTCGACGCCTTGACGTGCAGTGGATCGACGTTGACAGTGGAGCACCGCGGTTGGCTGCCGGCCATTGGCGGGAACACGCAATGCCATCCACAGATCCCGGATGCCGCGTAATCGCTCGTCCCCGATCTCAACCACTCCAGCGCCACGGAAAGGTAATTTTCACCACCTTATCCACACTGTCCCAACCACGAAGCACTCCATCGGGAAGGTCGAGGACGGTCTCGACGCTCGCTCAAAAATTCTGACAGTTTTCTTCACCCTAGTCCTAGTCTAGGCTTCAAGGCCTACGCATTTTCTGTCGTCTGCGCTGCCGTCCGAAGATTTGTGAGCCTTTCGCCCCTCACATCGTCACCGTCAGGCACGCCGCATTTCACTCAAGGACTCATCGTTCTGTCACCTGACAGGAACGTCGATGACAGCTACAGAGCCGCGACGCTGGCGACGTATTCTCCATTGCTGGGGTCCGTGACTCGGAATCTGGCACACTGTGAGGAGCAGATCGAGATGCGCATGCGTGGTGAGCGCCCCGGTTCCGGCCTGCCAATTCGCCGACAGGGGGAAGCGAGGCTGAGTTGTTCATATGCCTTTTGCCTGATGTTCATGGAGTCTCCCGCTGGCTGTTTCAATGCCCGGCCAATTGGGAACGTTGGGACCTCAAAAATATGCAGCAAATATCCTCAGCACTAGATAAGCCAATCGATAGCCATCCGCAATCGCGACCGCGAGGGCAATCGGGGCCTAGATTTTGACTGCCGTCGAAATGTGCCAGCCCGTTCCTGTGGCACATAGATGCCGTCGACGACGAGGTGATGCTGGGAGCCAGAAGCCGTGGGGAGGATTCGTCCGACTCCAGCAGGCGCGGCAGTGCAAGCTGGAGCCCGCCAAGAAGAGCAAGGGTGCCCACAACGACGTTGCTTCAGCCACACCACCAAGTGCCACACGAACGGCCCCCAGCGATTGACACTCACTGTTTCGGCAGCCAGAGGCCCATTGCCTCGTCATCGCAGACCCACAAATCTGTTCCTGCCCACAAGAACACCCCGAATTAGGTTGACATTTCTTCGGCCTCCCCATAAGCTGCCAAGCCCTTGATATCTCTTTCCAGCAACCTCAAATGGCCGCCACAAATGCACGGCGCGATGAGCCAGAGGCAAACCTCGAGATTGATGTCGGGAAGCTTTTTACAATCCTTATCCTCGAATGATAACATCTCGAGGAAAATCCGCACTGCAAATGCATCGGACTGAATGCAGTGACGAAGCAACGGACTCCAGCTTCGTTGCGTGAGACCCCATTTGAGGCGGAGGGACCCCGAGGAGGCGTCTGATTGGTCCGGTCTGAGCCCAAATTGAAGTGGACGCGCGTTCCCTCCCAAGCTGCCCTCTCTGTGCGTCGCCCCTCCTCTAGCGCAAATCGTCTGCCCGCTGCTCCCACGCCCCCCTCGGATCGAAATGGACCTGACCGACGATATCTCGTCCATTGCGTAGACGTTTTGCGACTCGACAACGAGGTTCGCATCGCGTGCAAGAAAAGGAAGGAACGCCTGTCAAGAAGTGGCGAGTAAGACGTCGGCGGGCCACGTGCGGCGCGGAGAAAAAAGCGGAGAGGACGCTCGAGAATCCGCGGCGGGGGTGCGTACGCAGCCAGCGCAGTTACCTGTCTGCTCGGCTGAGCAATGCTCACCCGCTGTCGAGACGGTGCATGTCCTGCCACGCAACCCCTGGGAGTGTGCCGTTAGGAGGGCCATACGTATGCTTGCCTCTGCACCCCTCCGACCCTCTCTGTCTGCCCTTTTGGTCGGTTCCCTTTGAAACCTTGCAACCCCCAATCTTCAGCTTTATCCCCCCCCTGGTCCTCCGGTCCCCTCCGCCTGTCTTGAGTGTCTGACCTCTACTACCCTGCCCGCCCATTCTCGCCTGCCTGCGAGGTCCGACCTACACCTCCACCTCGTCAACACCATCACGAACCGTATCCGCTCGTTCATACGGCAGCGGCGCCTACTTCTGTCGACAGCGACGAGTGTCCGCGCCGCACTGCGAAGAGAAAATCGAACGAAAGGGCCGTAAGGCAGCGGCCGTGCGACGACATCATCACGAGACGGGCGACGTTGCGCTTGGCGGCAATTCGCAATTAGGCGACGAAGACCTGGCCCGCCCAGCGCTCGAGGGAGAACGAAATCCCCCCTCACGACTGCGACTGCCGGGAAAAGGAAGACTCAAACACATCAGCCAATTTAAGCGACGCTGATATCGAAAGGCGGGCGCCCATCACCGCCATTTCCTCTCACGCTGGCGACGCTCGACGCATCCGACGACGCGATTGCGACTTGCTGACGTCGCCGACGACGTCGCTCGGGAGCCACCGCGTGACACCCGCAACTTAAAACAACACGCCACCAGAGGAGCGAACGACATTGACGACACGCTGCGGACGCCATCCGCCATCAACCGGTCATCGATTGCGACAGCATGGAGAGCCGCGGGGGAAATGGGCCTCCGGGCCAACAACAATATGGAGAGGAATGGGCACATGATTTGAGGTTACGATTTGAGCAATTATTACGAACGAAAAGAATCAATGAACTCGAGTCCCGATCACGCCAAGGATCTCCAGCGCCCAGGGAAAGAGCATCCTCAAACAATCTCCGTCCGCTATCAGCAGCATCGGGGTCTGGCCGACCATCCACCTCGCACGGATCTAGCAACCCGTCGACGCCTCCGTCCTACTCAATGGTTCGCAACCTGCCAAAGGTGCCGACACCACCGGCACCTCACGACTCTACTTCCCGAAAGTTTAGGAGTTTGCTGCTATCCCTATCGGCTACCCCAACCAAGTACGAGAACCCTGGCCTGCTCGACGAGGCGTTACAGGTGATTCCGCTTGACAGAATTTATGGCGAGGCCGAGGAAGAAACTCAGGTCATGCAAGCACAAGCCGAGAGCATGGGCGACGGTCGCAAGCCCGAATGGGGATATCAGGACTGCGTGATCAGGGCATTACTAAGGTATGTGCACTTGCTGGATTCTTTGGTTCACCTGCTGACTGGTCAATTAATTGCAGATGGTTCAAAAGAACATTTTTCACATGGGTCAACAACCCCCCATGTCCGGTATGCCTATCACCAACCATTGCCAGGGGCACCACTCCGCCAACGCCCGAGGAGAACGCCTGCGGTGCCTTGCGAGTAGAGCTTTACCAGTGCTCCAGCCCACACTGCGGAGCTTACGAACGATTCCCCCGATATAGTGACGTCTGGCGCTTGCTGCAGACACGCCGAGGTCGCTGTGGAGAGTGGGCCAACTGCTTCAGCATGTTGTGCCGAGCTGTGGGCGGACGAGTGCGCTGGGTGTGGAATGCAGAGGACCACGTCTGGACCGAGGTGTACTCGGAGCACCAGAAACGATGGGTTCATGTGGATGCTTGCGAGGAGGCTTGGGACAACCCCCGACTCTACACCGAAGGATGGGGCAAGAAGATGTCCTACTGCATTGCTTTTTCGATTGACGGCGCCACCGATGTCACCCGCCGCTACGTACGAAAGTCCGAGCACTACAACGAGCGCAACAGGTGCCCCGAGGAGGTGCTGCTTTATATTCTCCAGGAGATCAAGCATCTGCGCCGTGCCGATATGCCCAAGGATAAGCGATTCCAGCTCGAGAAGGAGGACAGTAGGGAGGACCGCGAGCTCCGCACATATGTGGTTGCGTCGATCACGCAGGCCGTCACCCAGATTGTGCCAGGGATCGCTGGCCCGAGTGGGAGTGGTGGAAGCAGGCGACCGGCCGGTTCCAGCGACGATACCAAGGTGCCCGTATCCGCCGACCTGCCCGCGCGGCAAAGTGGGAATGCCGAGTGGGTTGCTGCTCGCGGAGAGAACGGCCAACGGAACCAGCAATTCCCGCCTCCGAACCAGGGCCCTCCTTTCCCCTGATCGATCACGCACCCAACCTTCCCGGCCTCTTCTCGGACCAAAAAGGGACTGTTCAGCCGTCGAGTCACGGAGCCGCTGCATAGTGCAGCGAGATACCCACCGTTCTCGTCAGGCTGATAACGCCCTTGCGCCTCTGTCGTGGCACGCCAGAGGGTGTTACGAACAGCAGATAACACGCTACGGTCTGACGATGGAGCTATATTTCGACCACAAGTCGCTCACCGGGCCGAATCCGATAACCTCATCGGGACGATAATCCACCGCCGTTTTAATTTTATACCATCTACCTTTTTTACCTGAGCAGCATAGACTCGGCGCCATTTTTTTTTTCTCTGGCGGTTTTTGACATACTCGCCACACCCTGCGCCTCGGGCGTACGGGCCGTACATTGCACATTATCAAAATACTTCCATTTGTCAAATCATCATGTTTGGATATACAGCGCTGCCAGGGAGGCTGTACGCGAGAAGTATCTTCCTCGTTTACGTCGGGGACATGGCATGGGGGCGTAAGGCGTTGGCCTGCGGCATCCCCCGGTTGTTGCGGTGGCGTTCAGGGGGGATCCTTTTGTTTACTTTGGCCATGTGTTTTTGGATTGAACATTGCATGAGGGGTTGACGAAACTATTATATGGCTGGGACAGAAAGGCGCGGAAGCAAGTGGCTTGTCTCCCCCGCGGTGCTCTCTTGGGTATTGTTTCTTGTGTTGTCTTTTTGGCTGGGAAAGCCAAGAGCAAAAGCACCGCTTCGAGCTGCGGCTTGCGAGCGAGTAGGGACATGGAGAGATACCGGACAGGCTAGGCTGCGTTCGGCTCTGCCTCTTGGAGAAGAGCAGAGGGTAGGATATGATAGGATAGGACAGCATGAGGGGGTGAATAGATGATGATGCAAACAACTTTTTTTGGGCCAGTTTCGTGTGATATTTACACACTAACATGGATACTGACGTGAGTGAGGTTGGATGTGTATCCTCCCCAGACAGCACTTTGGATACCCACGGATACTAAGCTCCATCCCAACGGTGGCTTTGCAGCGCCAAGGGTGCGGAGAAGGTGATGGCGGCTTGGCTTCCTCGTGGAGGGAAAGCTTCGAGTGCGGCGACTGCTTGGTGCCAAGGTCTGGGGGTCTTTGCGTTGTCTGGCATCGAGAGTCGGGGTCTGATGGGTCGTGGGATGGATCGTGGGAAAAACAAAAGGCCGGAACCGCCGGTGTGGAAAGCCGTGCAACATAGGGGCGATAGGCGATTTGTGCGGTGGGGGTTCAGTTTACTTTGGTTCACGGTTCAGATTGATAAGGCAGAGAGGGAGTTGCGGGCCGGGTAAGTCTAACGCCTTGAGCAGCGTGGTGGATAAGGGGATAAGGGGCAGTGTTCGAGTTCGGTTGGGTATCCGAGGGACGAGGGGGTGGGTAATATCGCGCTGTGCCGGTGCCGGTGCCGGGTACCGTGAGCCGTCGAGGGCAGCAGCGGGTGAGATGCCACGCCGTTTTTATTTTGGTGAGAAGAAATTGATTGAGGACATGGATGAAGGGTTTGGATGAGATAAGCTCCCGGGTGCTTGAGATCGGATGGGCGTAGCTGGTTTGTGCGGATATGGCGCTGGGCTTGGTGTCGATGGATGGCGGTGGGGGAGTCGGTGAGTCGGTATCGGTAGGATCTGTGAATTGAGTCGGCATGGCGAGATGTGGGTGGGAGCCATTTTGTTTTCTGCTTTTATGGGGGTTGTGAGGTGCAAAAATAGGGGAAAGGAGAAAAGGTGACGACAAAAAAGCAGCTGACTCCTGTGAGTCTAGTGATGATCGAACCCAGGCTCGATCTGGGGACCTTCAGTGTGTTAGACTGACGTGATAACCAACTACACCATCCGACCGATCGATTGCTGCTTGTTGAAAGGAAGCATCGTGGGTTTGCCTTTGAGGGGATGCAAAGTGGGAAGCGATGTCAATTCAGGATTCAGGGGGAGGTGGGCAGCCCCTGAGACAGGTGGTCGGAGGGTGAGGGATGGGAGCCGATGGAAGAGCATGCAGATCTAAATACCAGAACGAGGAAATGGTTAGATGCATTTGCATCAATCTGGCTTTGAGATGCTGGGGAGGTGGCGATGCGTGGTTGTGTCTATCGCGGTCTCAAGATTCCCATTGCAGGGTACGCGGAACTTGCTCGACGCTTGGTCGCCAGCAAAATGACAAGATAATCAACGACCAAGTTAACTTGGTTACGTCCCAGATCAAATCTACACGCCGCACTCAGGTCTCATCGGTCTGTAAAAGCTCATGGCGACAGTGGGGTTTCCCAGAACCAGTGCTGAAAAGGGGTGGCCTTCAGCCCCTGAGTTACAAACATGTTCGGCATACAACAGAACCAAGTCCCCAATGATTTGAGATAATGCCTTTCAACAGTAGCAGGGTAGCTCGTCCCAACACTAGGTATGGGACTCGAGTTACTTGCCGTGAAATACGCGGATTGGGCGTCGAATTGAAGTCGATCATGCCTGCACGCCACCTAGACAAGTAGAACCCAGCCCTGCATTTCTTGCACGCTATCAGTGTTCATGATACGGTATCAATGCACGCTCAAGGTATTCGTTTGACCGCTGTTGATACCTCGGACTGTCACCTCCAGGGCCTACCCCGTTGAGCTTCATCAACCACCACTCCACACTGTATTGTCACATATGACCATACCCACTGGAGAACTCGGGATCCCGTCCGCTCTCCCATAGATAAGCCAGTGAGGGCCAAACTAGTAGTTGGGTCGGTGACGACCAGCGAATCCCTGGTGTTGTATGTTTTTTTGCCTTTTCGCCCCCACATAGCCCCCCTTTTGGGGGTCCCCTACCCCCCGGGACCGCGAGAGATCTTGACAGACCAGTAGCTTCCATTGCTCATGCATAGGGCAAGGGAACTGTAGCCAGAGGGAGTAGGTAGTCCATGGTGTCTGTTTTTGACTTTAATGTCACAGGACGGGAAATCTTGGCGTACCCTGCAACACGGAGAACTCGAGACGGCGATGTATTCCGGCTTTGCGTCTGAACGACCAGAGCATCATCTGGGTTTTGAGCTATGTTACAAGCTGGGCCAGCACTGTCGCAGAACTACATGGTTCCAGTTAGAACGAGCTGATCGCTGTCTGGTCAATTCCATACCAGGTGGTCGGGATAAAGGAGTCGGTCCGGTCTTGGTCTGGGACCGCACTGGCACATAATCGCACAATGGGGACAAGAGAGAGAGAAGGAAGGCCATTTTAAGCAGGTATGGCCGTTGGCGAAGGTTGTTGGGCTTGTGGCATTGTTGGAACTGAGGTAGGTAGGTAGGTACCCCCCGGAAGGTGAGCAGGGAGTTACTTTGAGGCAAGACCGTGACGCCTCTTGAGATGTGCGTTATGGGAGGCACAAGTCCTCAGCAAAACGGCGTCGGTTATATTAACGAGAGAGGTTCATCACGACGACAAGTTGTGTTGACTCGGAGGATTGGAGAGCTGCTGGAGAGCGGGTGGACTTGACTCTTGGCTGATGACAGCCATGATCGTGGGCCAAGCAGAAGCTTGCCAATAAAGACTGGTCTGCTGCTAGATGACCACGCTCTTATCTGGCTTCCCCGCCGGCGCCGAATCAAGAACAAGAGTGTTGTATCGTGTGCCTCTGAACGAACGGTACCTACCTACCTGCCCACCTACACACCTGATGTGGGTAGGTAGGTAGGTGTCTAAGCCGAGCTCCTCAGGAGGACCACCCTAATCCTCCCTTCCCCGAGGGTTCCAGAATACTGGCCCAAGGAACCATGGACCAGGCATTCGGTGACCGTTCTCCTCGTAGACCAGCTAGATCTATGCGCCATACCTTACCTACCCAACATTGACGATGGGCTGCATCAGAGGCATCGAGTGTTAACACCGCCGGTAGCCTCGATACTTCCCAGGACACCCACAGTTGTAATAGGACGGACTACGATGAACCACAGTCAGCATTTCTTGTTTCGGTGCAGGAAATCTTGGATCTGGGGCCTCGAGATACCTCTTTCGATACTCGGGACATCTTCCCTCTCGTATCTACCTACCCGGCCTTCCGTTCAAACCCCCCATACCTTCGTCTATTTCGTCAATCTGTTGGTTTGAACTGCGACTGTCAATGTATACAAGATAGCGCTGCTTGACAGCTTCGAAGCGGGCTATCCTCGACGTAAGTTACCTGTTGTTGTTGTCGTCTTGTATTCCAGCTAAACCAGACCCGAGTAAATATCGGAATAGCCTCCTATCTCGCCCGTTTGCTCCTGTCGAAGCCCCTCAGGCTCTCGTACCAGGCTATACAGGACAGACAGCACACCGCTCCTACGACGTCCGACTGCAATGCACTCGATCATAGCGGTGACCAGCCCAAACGGTCCACCCATCGCACCCTAGTCTTATCCCTATGAGGACCACTTACCTGCTGACCAGCTGTCACAACTCACATCCATCGCAGATATATCCTCAGCACCGTCGCGAGACATACATCCCGGAACCAAAATACATCTAGGCAAGTACAAGAAGCAAACGGGACAGCCTACCGGCAGGAGTACCTCCATCTACTTATCATGACCCTTCAACGGCAACCTACCTCGAACCCACCGTCAACCAGAGTCACTCCGGCTCACCTCCGAGACACGGCGAGACAACCCAGACAGACTTCTCACTCCCGAGACCCCTCGAGTGCCAAACGAACTGAGCGACCCAGACTGGACAAGACAGGTTCAGCTGAACTACAGAACCAAAGAAGAAGGGAAAAGAGAAACAGTCTTACCCCCTCCTCTGCAGTCTATTCGAGCCATGGAACAAACACTACCATCACTCTTCCCAACCAGTCCGGCGGTTCGGGCCCCCATTCGTTCGCCTAGCTCGTTGTTCTCTCCGACTCGATCGTCCCCCAGCCCGTTCGCAGCACGGACGACAAACACACATCCTCAACAGTTCTCGCCACGAACCGGCCGGACGAACACGTCACACACCCACCTTGACACGAACGACACCGCTTCTTCCCGGAGCAGCCCGCTTCCCACCGGGACGAGACAGATTCACTCCCGCTCGAGGTACCTACCTACTAGGTAAGTATCCATGTAAACGGTAAACCCACGAAGAGTTCAAGTCTGGTCTCTCCCGCTCCGGTGACGATTGTCTCGGAAGGCCATCAGCATCGGGACGGAGTGACGGGACGTGGCATTCTTGCTCCCCGGTTCGGACGGAGGGTTCTTGTTGATGTTACGCAATGCTGTATGCAACTCTGCCGAAAGAAAAAAAAAAGATAAATCTCTCAGGCGTGCGCTTCACACTGCAGATACCACTGCAGGTACAGCGACGACACCGCAGCTCAGCCCTGTGCCGGTCAACCAGGTAGGCAGAGAAGTACGAACGGGCGATTGTACGAGACACCGGGACGAGATTCCGTTTGTACGACGTGGTGGATTCTGGCCGTGTCGGTATCATCAGGGGGTTGATAGGTTTAGTTCACTGTCGTTGACAAAGTTCACATTGTAGTCTTGATCAACGTCCGCAACGTGACTCAATGAAGCTTCTCCTGAGGAGTCCATCTCTCTCGCAACCCAGACTCGCGGCCTCGTTGACAGCCCATTACCCCGAGCAGCACCGGCATGTCTTAACCCGAGCAGTCGTGTGCCCTGTGTTCCCCTACACTTGAATGCAGATATGCACACCTGCAGCCAGACACAGCGCAACTGACGGGTTGCCATCGGCGAGCAGCAGGAATAGTGCCTGGCTACAGCATGCGCAGCTTTCTTCCTGACGTTGACCGGCTGTCGTAGCTCTCGGCTCGACCAGATAGTTCATGCCGTGGCCAGCGAACACAAGATTCCGCTACCCCGAACTGGTTTGCAGTTGTGCGTATTTCCAGTCTTCTCTACAAAGAGTCGTTCTAGCCGGCCAGGGGTTGAGCGAACGAACGAACGGCGTCGACTGCGGGTCTAAGGGGCTCGAATGCCATGATTGGATCGTGCCTCTCTCAGCCCTTTTTCACCACAACCAAGGCTCCAGCTCTGCACTCATTCCCGCCAATGCCAACGAAATCGCAGCTCATAATCCGATGCTGCAAGCCTTCGGGATGCGGCCCCATCTCATGGCACGTTTCCGCCATGAGATGATCACACTCGCGACGGCTGTTTGATCTGTCTCTCCCTTATCCCACAGTCGCTGACAAGTCAAGGCCACAAGGCTTCCAACGGTATTTCTGGAAGCCCCTAGTGACGCCAAGCCGTGGGCCTCCATCCGTTGGACGCCATCCGCTGATCAGAGAGGTCCAATCCCCTTGCCAATCGCGCAATCGCTGAAATGCCAAGACAAGAACATTGCGTCTCTCCCACCCCTGTTCGCGCGCTTTGAGCTCCCTCTTGGCTTCGCAAGAAGCGATTGGCGCCTTTTTCAGCTCCTCCGTGAGGCGCTTTGTGGATTTGTGGATTTGGGGGCCCCTTCTTCTTGCCGCAGTCTCGGCCTTGCCCGTGCTGTGTTTTGACATTTTCGAAGGGAGAGAACAAAGGCCTCCCGGCTTCTTGTTGTTTGCAGACGCCACGAGGCTTGCGGTTCCCGTGCCTCGGGGCCGTTTGTTACACCTGGCAGAACCTTCAAACTTTCCGTCAAAAAAGGGAGGGCTCCTCTTCCATCGCCTTCGCTCCCGATATGCCCAAGGGGCCCGGCCCAACTATTGGCGGTTGGTTGCATATCATGAGCAGCAAAGAAGCTCCCGCGGCTCGAACCCGGGGTCGTTCCATCGCGTGCGAGTGAGCTTCCCGGAACGGTGCATGGAGCGACCAAGGACGGAATAGCTGACCGGGGCCGGTAAAATTGAACCTTTTGGCGGCACCACCTCGCCGCGACGCCGTGTCCTTATCCGCCCCTCCCTCTCAACCCCCCCCAACCCAGTCGGAGAATTGTAGAGAGTCCAGCACGGGGGCAGCACCGGAGATGATGCTCACCGGGGTCAAAGATGGATGTGCGATAAAACCTGCTGTTATGCCCCCCTTTGGGCCTTCGTTGGGCACCATCAACAAGATTGGTTGCAAAACTTTGTTACCGACTCAGGGGGAACCGCCCTCTTTTTTGCTTGCATTTTTTTCCCATTTCGAATTCCGCATCTTGGGAAATAAGCCAGCGCTGGAACGGGCTGTGATTGACGACTGAGCCCGCCCGAGTGAATCGCCCCCAAAATAGACTCTCACAGGTGATCAGTGTCGCACCGACCGACGACTTGGGGGCGGCCAGTCCTGTTGCTGGACGTAGTGGCTTGCAGACAACCCCGTCGCCTGCAGGACCGACTCCATCCCACTGTTGCTGTTTCTTGGACGACGCGAGACTTTGAGACGCGTAAAGTGCCCTTTGCGCTGCTGAACCCTGCTATTGGCCCATTGCAATTTCGACACTTGTTGCCCCATCCAGGGAACTGCGTTCCAAGAGGAGAGGGATTTACAACTCCTCGCTGACAGCTGTAGCCCGTGTCAGCCTCACGGCGCCTGTTTCTCACCTTGGAATCCATTCAATTGACGAGATTACTTCTCGAGCTTGATGGAGGGCCTTTGAGCATGAGAGGCCAGCAAACGGGTGCCGACGTGACATCGCTGCTCATCGCCTCAAAAACAGTCAGCTCCGCCCTCAAACAGCGGCGGAAAGGGCATCACTAGCGACGCCGAGGAAGCCACAGATAAACCATCACAAGCCAGCAGTCAGACATGCTGCCAAGTTGGCGATGCGTAGGAGCAGCTAGTGTCCCGCCGTCTTGTATGCCATCTCGCGTGCCCCGCCGGTTGTTGACGGCTCCGTCACCGAGAGGCAGCGGAGCGCTTACATGACGATGTGCTGCATTCTGCATCTGGCGGAGCAGTGCCTCCCTCATCCCTTGCCTTCTCCTCACTTGATCCTTTTGCCCCGCGGTACGGGCGACCAATGAGACTCAGCCCGCCCTGCTGGGTTTCTCACTGTTTGCCTGGAAACGCTAGCGCCTTGTAGATCGTGGTTTGCCTCTCTGACCAGCAAGGTTCCTATTTCAGATTCCTACTCACCATACGAGCGGTCGTTGCTGATGGAGGAAGCTGTCTGAAGCCGACAATGTGGGATTGGACGTGACTAGTTCTCTCCGGCTGTTCGAACGGTTCCAGGTCCGGGAAGCAGCTGCCTGTATCGAGGTATCTTGATGACCCCGGCCAACACCGTGCCAACCGGGTTACGGCGCCGAGCAGGCATCGCTTGAGCCTCTTCCTGCCGCAAACAGCAACTTTTTCGTCAGTCTCCGCTGCCTCCTCTTGTTGCTGGTGATAGGAATGAGAGGATCTCTGATCTGACGGTTGGCCGCGCCGCTATCGTTTGAGCGAAGAGATGGGGATTGTCACGGAGACAGGGGAAACCCCGACGTTGCACGGAGTCGTGCCGGCCAGCAGGCGGCCCTTGCCCTGTGATGCGCAGCGGCAAGCGGTGATGTCGAACGGGCAGCCACGTGCTCGTTATCGCTCATGGGTTTCCTTTTCCCAGCCACTTCTTGCATGTTCGCCGAGGCCTACGGGGTCCGTAGCAGTTTGGTGCTGTCATTGAACTGCAATAGCTTGCCAGCAATGCCGAAATCAGGTTCGAAGTCGACGGTCCAAGGATTCGTGCTTTTCCAAGACAAAATCGCATCTTGGAAGCGCGATCGTGGGCGCGGCCAATGCTCCCGATACGGCTGGTTCGTCGGGTTGGGGAAGCTTGCGAGGCGGCCCAGAACACTCCGTTCGTCAGCCCGGTGTGACCCTGGTCCCCAGCCTTCTCTTGGGAAGTCTTGGACATCAAATCGCGATGCAAGACCAGGCCGAGTCTACCAACTAGCGTTGGCGTGCTGCGCAAACGCGTCATGAAGTTGCGGCTGCACCATCGCGTCTTTCGCGTGTCCTCTGTCGGCGTTTTGTCGCGCATCGCCCGTCCATTGGCCAATTCGTAGCACTTTGTTTGAGATAGGCTGTGGGATATCACAACTGTGCCTGAGCGCTTGTTTCCCGCGCCTGTTTGTAGCTCGGCACAGGCGGAGTTCAATTCCTGCCGACGAATCTCCAACGGGGACGAGAGTGCATTTCCCCACACCCACTCGCCTAACACGCACATCGAGATGCCCGCGGGACTCGCTCTCGGTTGTAGGCAGCCGTGCCGCCAACGCGCCACGGCTTGAAACAGGCCTGCGCTCATCCTAGTTGACGGGACCGTTGCTGTTCGTGAGAGAGACCTTGAGACTCACCAGTGATAATGCGAACGGGCATCTAGGAAGAATGATGTGAACATCCGAAGATACCGCCACACAAGCGCGAAGTTGTGCTGTGCCGTGCACAAGTCTTCGGCTCTTAGGCCCGGGGGCACGGCCTCCGGATAAGTGGGGATCGGCGAAGGAAGCCCGGGGAGTGCCGCCGACGACCGGTGGGCTTGGCGGAAACGGCGCAGAAACAAGGGGGCCCTTTGGTGCGACTGTGATGGCGGGATTTACAGGCTACCACTTCGATCACAGTGAAACAGCGGCGCTGCAGCAAGTGGCCAGACTCGTGATGCCACAATCGGAAGATCTCGACTTCTCCACACGAACCGTCAAAATTGAACATGCGCGTCTCCTGTCAAAAGTAGAACGAGTCGCGGGGAAAAGAGACGCTGGATGCTCGTCCAGATTGCGCCGGATTGCGGTTCCAGGGTCTCGCTGCCCACAGACCTGCCACTAGCTGGCGCTTCAGCGCTGTTAATTGGCGGCGTGAGACGGCACGCTGGAAATCCGTCGGATGTTTCCACGGTTTCGATGATGGGGTTCAGCGCTTTGGGCTCGACTTCCCGTCCCCCTCTCTGGTGATGCAACGACGGCTCAGCAGTGGCACAAGCGGCGCCAGCCACTGAAGCGCAACAGGCCTGGTGTTGTCTGGGGCTGGACCCCCTTTCCGCCGTCTCGTTGCAGCGTCTGCAGCAGCGGCGTTGGTAAACTGTGTGCGATCGCAATGTGTTGCCTGCCTCATGATGATTTGCGGTTGACGAATCGAGGCATGCAGAAGCTGTCCTGTCGGTAACCTTGTGCTTTGCGTTCGCGTCTCGCTTCTGCAGAGAAACCTCCGCACGTCGTGGCCGCTCGGGCACATCTGGAAACGAAACCCTCGTTCTGGAAAGAGACGCTCGCGAGCATCAATGCCGATTTCCATCAACGTTGCGAGGTCAAAGAGCAGTGCTAGCCAGGGCTGTAGATGAGCCTTCATCAAGGGTCTCTGCCCGTTCGCGGCACTGTCAAGTGCCCAGACGGCAGCGTTGTCCAGGTAAACACTTTAGCTCTGAGCCGGGGAAACGAACCGCAGCACGGATATCGAATTTGGGTGTTGCTGAAACATGAAGGGGGGAGGCCGTTCTGCTAAACCTGCCATATCCAGCCAGATTGGCAATGAAGAGATTTTTGAGTGCCCATCGTGGTTGCCGTTTCGGTATTTCTCCTGCTGAAAAGGGTTCCCGCTCTCCACCTCGTGGCAGCGGGCGAGAAGCGGTTTTCCCAATCGGCTAATCAGTCCTCGAGCGGTTCGTTTCGCTCAGACCTCCAAAACGTCGAAACGGCTGCTCGCCGGCTTCTGGCGTCGGCGTTACTTGCATACAGCCACGGGGCTTTGTAGATCACTTTTGAGGGCAAAGACAAGCTAGAGGAGGAGGTAGCATCCAAACGAGTTCGAGGCCTCTTCAGCGCACGCACTATTCCTGGATCTGCCGAAATGGACGAACCTTGGTTCAAAGGGTTGCGTTGCATTTCGGGGGTTTTGGCAACCGTGCAGAACCAGACTCGCGTGGTGACGCACAGGCCTGGCTTCCCTTTTCAGCAGCTTACCTAAGGCAACTCTGGCGGGTGTGCGGGAAGGGTCATGGCGGGGAGGGAGGGCAGGATTCGCGATCCCGGTGCGCCGGCGGGCCACCCCGGAGCACAGACATTTTTTTTTCTTTTTGGACGTTGCGCAATCCCGATCACCACAGCCTCCTGTGGCACACCACACTAGCTCAGCCTTACCAGTTCTGCTCAGCTGCAGCTAAAACCCAGAGGCTTCGATCGATCTTCCAGAAGCACAGAATTCAAGCTGCAACCCCACACCCATCCCCCTGGTCGGTGATCCAAACCAAGATTCCCTCGATTTTCTTGTTGTGGCTGACTGGTCGGAAATTCTTGTCTGAAATCCCAGCGACTGTGTCTTCTTTGCGGGCTCGGTGAGTCTGTGGCGGAACTGTGCCATCCTCTTGAGCCGGGCAACCTGTTCGGTTGATGGATTGGCGGGGTCGGTTTCGGGGGCTTGCTTGCCCCTCACAGCGGGTGCACTAACGTCAACTTTGCCACCGTCCGAGACCCGCCGGCGAGAGCCAGCACGTGTCAGCACCGCTATAAGAAAAACGGATAGGAAAAGAGAACTTTGTCAATCCACATGACATATTACGCATCGCCGGGTCCTAACGCAAGGATGCGCGTCGCGGTGCGCAAAAGAGGCAGCGATGCGTTCCAGGTGCCAACCCTCGCGTAAAGGAGATGCCGAGCCGGGCGAGGCTGGGACTGGGTTTCAACTTGATCTCCGCTTAGTGTAGAGCTTTGCCAACAGGGAAACAGCCGAGGGCAACTCCGGAAGTGCCGTGAAAGATTCTTTAAGACTCCGCAGGCAAAGAGAATTGCTGAATCCGTGGAGGCCAACAAAAGAAAGAGTTCTCAACAATCGCTGACCTACGTGCGCATGGATATCTCCTTGTTGCCGCTGCGATTCGTCGCCGACCAGCGGAAAACGGACGGGGAGGGACGGCTGGGAAGCGGGGCAGTCGAGGAAAAGTGCAGAACCATTTTGACAGCTGAGACAGCTTCACCGCCCAGGGCTCGACTCTGCAACTGCTATTCAGAGCCTATCCGTTGCGGCAAGCCGCTGTCACAGAGGCAGCCTGGGTATGTGACGGATGGCGGTGGCAGACATGGGGAACCTTTCCCGCCCAAGTCGCAGGACCAGTGGTCGGCCTTGGCGCATTTTAGACCCCGCTGCTTTACTACGCTTCCGGCAACACCAGCGTCTTGTGCCTGCGAGACCCGCGAGGTTCTGACAGTGCGTAATTGTGCAGCCGTCTGCTTCCTGCGCTCGCAAGGCTCATGCCGGAAGCTCGTGCAGCGCCTCTCTGCGAACGGAGGTCACCTGCTCCACGGATCCGTCTGCCTCACAGGAACTCCTCGGCAAACCAGACATGCTATCCACTTGTGGACTTGTGGCAACTGCTAATGAGTCGAGGTTTGCAAGCATAGCGGACAAACGTTTTGATCGGAGAATTCAAGGAACGTCGAGAAATCCAACCGAGTCCCATCCTGGCTTTGAATCGTCGGTTTACCAAGGAACCGTGAGCATTGGCGGGGATGGGTGTCATTCCGCTCCACATCGCTTAGTGAGCCGGCCGATTCGACTCGCAAGCCGCAGGTGCTCCTTGGACGCCTGGAACCGCCGTCTCGGGGACAGGGCCAGAAGGGGGAACGACCATGACGCAACTGCGTGGACCGTACCTACGCGGTAAGCCGTACTTTTAGAGAAGGCAGCGTTGTTGATCAAGCGAACGAAGGAATCTGAGGTCTGTCGAATCGGCGTCTCCAGTTGTGTGCCCAGCCAGCGGGGATAACAACATGCGGCAATTCGCCAATCGCAACGCTGTATTGTCTGCCCTCCTTGGTGTGCTGGCATAGCCTTGGGTTTCAAAGCTGGAGGCCGCGGGCCATTCGATTGGTCCCAGCCAAATCTCAAGCCCCTCCGGCCCTCTGCGCGGGGTGCTCCCATTGACGGAGCAAGCCCGCGCCGTAAGCCAGCTCCGGGACGCGATGAGGGGTAAAGGCGGTAGGAGCTGCAATAAGGTCGACCCTATGGCACACCCAGCCTTCCTCTTGTTTTGCTCAGACCGAACACCCGCACGGCTAAAGCGAGAGATGTGCGGTAGTTGACCAGTTGGTTTGAAGGACAGAGCAACCTGGAAGACGATTAAAACCAGGGAGCAGAGCTGCTGCTATCCAGGGAAAAGCCAGAGAGGAAACCTCCGAGGCTTGGACGAGCGTTCCCCCTTTAATATGCGATCCAAAATTATTACTTCCCGGTCAGCTGGGTCGATGGTGAGAATCCGACGAGGCCGGCAACGACGGCTGACGACAAGAGATGAAGACCCCCCTGGCATGCAGATCTCCTGGCCTCTCATCTTGGACCCTAACCCATGATGTGCACTTTCAGCCTTGGCTCCTCGATCTCATTCGTTGGGTAGCCGAGAGTCAGCCAGCCATGGCCGGACATCTGGGACGACAGAGATAAGCAGCGGTGACCTCGGTACGAATCGACGCCGGCAGCTATCAGGATGGAAGCCCATGTGTATCTTGATGATGGGGTTCGACCATTGGGGCACAAGCTGCGAGGGCCATGCGAGCCAGTTCTGCCGGCCTTTCTGCCAACTCAGATGATCTCGAGCCGTGGGGGGTTCGAAGGCTGCAGGTACGCGCGGACCAACCCGATGGTATAGTGTGTTGTCGCCGCTGTCGAGTCTGAGAGCGAGGCCATCCCCAGCTACCGAAGAGGGAAGGTAGATTGGCTGCTTCGAAGCTGTCCTTACCGACAATATCTGGGGTGCTATACGCCGGCCTGTTATGCCTGGCGACACGCGGAGGGTGTGGCTGGGCACGGCCATGAATGGGGGGTATTCGGGAGAATAGATTGAAGCCGGGAAGCAAAACAAGTACAAAGTAGCATTGCGATGGTCGCGCAAAGCTACCGTACGTAGGCCTGGGGCTGATTGATACCGGAGCTTCTCCCCGCAGCCTGGGTAGGGGTTGTACTGGCTCTCGCGTCGAAAAGCTCGCCGCTCCTCCTAGTGCTGCAGCGAGCAAGGCTGTGAACATCGACGGCGGGGTATCTGGGATTTCATGATTTTGTTGCTGATCGAGGTGACGTAGCTGCAGCTCGCGGTAAGCTGGTCAAGAAGTGTTCAATGTCTCAGAAGGTGCTGGCGGCAACCCCATGGGACCGCCCACTGAAAGCCTTCAGTGGTGCGATCGCCATAGCTCCGACAGCTTGCTTTGCCTGCCCGTCTGTCTGCCTGCTTGCCTGCAGAAGAAGCAAAAGTGCGCCGGCGCGATTGGAACACTCAAGATACGAAACGGCAGAACGGTGGTTGGTACCAGAAGACGGCCCGCGGGTCAATGGGAAAGTTCCCCAGGTCGCTGCGCCAGCTTGATGAAAAGATATTGATGACAGCACGGGGCATTCGACTATCAAAAAGTCGTGTCCCACGGCATGCAGTAGCAATCAACTTACGCGGCGGCGGTGGTGGGGTGCGGCCAGACAACACGGCGCGCGGCTCCTCGAATACACAAGCTCTGTAGTAGCAGCAGCAGCAGAAGGGGTGGTCAGTCGCACGGCAGGTGAAAAGGGCGGTCGGGCGGTTTTGAAGTTTGGAGCTTCGGATTCGGAGGTTGGCCAGGGATTCGCGTGTGGACTGTGTGTCCCGGTGTGCGCGTGTGCGTCCAGTTGTGAGGGAGCGCCACTCGAACCGGTGAGCGGGGAGGAGGGGTAAAAAGGAGGTAGAACCCATTTGCCGGGGCTTTCGAGATTCGTCGCCAACCGGGTCGCCCGACGCCTGACGCCCCAGTTGCGACATTCGGGATCGATATCCAGATCGACCTAAGCAGATCAGGGCGGCGCCAGGGCGGAGCCCGGCGTCGTCGGAGAGGAGATCAGTGGTTGCCGAGCAAGCGAACAGGAGGTGGTCTCTTGTCATGGACCCGCGGCTGGCCCACGAGCTGTCTGGGCTGGCCGGGCGGTGCACCAAGCACCAAGCATTTGCTTCGCTGCTTTGTTGCTGCTGATGAGCAGACGGCAGCAACCTGAGGTAAGGAGAAATGCGATCTGGTGCGCCTGGTGGAGATCGTGTTGCAGTCGCAGGTGTCGGCCTGTTGGGGCAGCCCACGGTGGGTACAGGCGGCGGGATTGGACGTTTCTGGCTCATCATGACACGCATGATTAAATTGGGTTTTTGAAGTCGTGCAGCACCGCGTCGCGCCCTCGTGATTGGCTGGCGACGCCCTTCGCGAGCCAGGAGGTTTTGCATTGGCGCAGGGAACCACCGTCCTGGCATCCAAACCTCCTGTCCACTGGCTTGCTGACTGCTTTTTGTTGCAGCAGCGCTGCATCTTGAAATTGGCTCTTTTTTTCTGGCGTCTGGCGTCTGGGTTCCTCTCAGGGCCGTCTTCCTAGGCCGTAATTAGGATTTCTCGTCTCCTTTTCCACGGTGTTCGGGAGCTGAGGCAGGAGCAACCGGCTCAGGCTCCGAAAGTCTGAACGCGAAGCTTTTCCAGCCACCTCACGTCCAGACCTGCAGGCCATTAAACGCGGACACGCCAAGCCTTGATGATACGCGCAGCAACCCAAATCTTGGAGCCGAGTCGCCGACTGCTCCACGAGCGTTGGCGGCGGCGGCGGCGGCGGCGGAAGGATGAGCAAGAGACGACATGATGGCGCCCGCATTAGCGGCTGGTAAAGTGGGAGGCAGCTGGGGAGAGTAAGCTCCCGTCATCAACAGCAAACCAAGCGATCTGAGCTGGGTTGAACATCTTGAAGTCCTGTGCAGCACAGGTATCGTGATGCAGTGCTCTGGTGCTGTCTGAACGCCGCCCGGCAACGTCGTACAGCATCACCTGCCAATTATATCCACCACACAAGACACTTCAGTCATACAATGGCAGTGTGGGCGTCTCCAGCCCGCGAAACCCCCGCAAGCCATTACGCAGTTTGGTGACCTGGACGTGACCCGGCGCCTCAGATCTCGGTGCGCCCCTCAACTCTGCTGGGATTCTGGCGGGGCCAGTCGTCCGATCATCGATCCTGGACAGAAGGTATCCAGTTGGCCAGCGGCGTCTTTGTCCAGGCCAAGGTCTCTAGTTCGTGTTGCGGATGCACCAGTGCCAGGGCACTGAGGGGAATGCTTTCAGTCCTGACGTATAGCCGCAACTCGCCTCGCCTCCTAGAAACAGCTGAATCCAGTTTTTTATCGGGATTTATGCCCGCAATGCCACGATCCCACATGCTGCATTGGAGCTGGCGTCGCACACAAAAAATCAGCATGGGTTTGAAGTGCCTGGACAGACGCGACAGAACAACGGGGTGCACGAACTGACAGGAAACACGGAATGTTTAAGTGGCATTTCCATTCATGGCTAGCAGCCTCTCATTACATTACATGCAGCTGGCCTTATGCCACCTCCACTCTTTTGATGGTCTCGCAACATGGCCCACCACACGCTCCATCTCAACATGCGATCCATGCCTGGCGTCTCTCTGAGGCGGCCTGGGTTGGCGACCCAGCTGTCTTGAATTTGCGTGCTTGGGAAGCAGCGAAACAAGCAGAGCGTCTCGTCTCTGAAGGGGGCCTGGGGAGACGAGGCCCAGCCATATCATCCCATGCCACAAACAAGATGCAAAACAAATAATCGATTCGCTGCTCTCCTCGAGTCCCCGCGCCGTAACACCCACCGGAGCGTCGGTGAGCCGGTGAATTGTCCAGCCGGGATTGTAGCCTCTCGGAAAACCTGGGTTTACGGATTACCGCCGCCAGCTGCCAGCTCCGACCGTCCCGTCTTTGGCGGTTCAGGTTCCATTGTTGGAGGAGCTGGCAAGATTGAGTGGCTCCGCGAGCGTGGTAGCAAATCTCTTTGCTTTCCTGATGTATCTGTGAGCGCCCGCAATTGCTCCCGACCCGCAGACACACAAGACGGGTCAACAAGGCAATTGAGGAGAGCACACCGAGCGTAATCCGGATGTAATTGCGGGCAAACAGATACCGAAGGAGGAGGGAAACGCCTCATGAGCCGATCACAACACTGGAACACGACGTTTTCGGCCAACGGCGAACGGTCCTTCAGCGAAAGAAAGGTTCGCGCCAGAAAAACGCCAAACCGCGACGGCCAGGACACGACCACACGACACCAACTTTAGACTCTCGGAGTGCGACGCTTTGGCGGTCCACGGGTGCATACTATGGTACCGTGTCTCTGAATGAGTTTTGCTGTGGTCCACCTCGTCCTGCTGCATCCTGGGGCTCTTAATCTCGGCCAGCCAGTGGTCAACCAAAGGCGACGGGGTGCGAGAGGAGAAGAGGCCCTGCAAGCCCAGCACCCGTAGATCCCTGCTCCTCCTTCGCCCGGCCTGAATTTCCCAGCCGAGCAGCCAATCCGCAGGATTCCACCCTCACCCACCATCGCTCGCTCGCTGTCCACACCTCACGCCCACACCCCCCAGCAAGCAGCAGCGAGCCAGAAAAGATCAAGGCACCAAGGCACGCCTCCTCTCGTCGTGCCTGGCTGAGTGCGACCTCCGCATCCCGCCTGGGGGGGCTGCCGCACCGTGTGTGTTGCGTACTTCGCACATCATCTCCCTTGGCCTGCAATGTCAGCTTTTCGTTCGCTATCGCCAGTGCCGGGTGTGTTCGTGGGCGGGCCGTTGTTATCGTGGCCGTCCTCCCTCTTCGCGTCGCGGCCCTCTTCTCTTGCTAGGGTTCGGTTGTTGTGTCAATGCCCTGCTGTGTGCTGTAAATGCTGGCCGTTGTATTGTAGCGTGTTGAAACGGACGAGCTGGGACGGGCCTTGGTTTTTGGCACCATGGTGGACAGAGAAGGACCTTGCACGGCTCGCATTCTTGGCGTCGAAAGTGCTTGCTGCCGGGCAGAGGGGAGGAGGTACCTCACGCTGCGGGCACGCACCTGCCCTGGCTGACCCTGTCCTGCGCGCCTGGCGCTCCTGCGACCAAGCCAGGGCTGGTACCTCACTACTTGGCCGATGCTGCAAGCTGCTTGGTGGATGGTGCTCAGCAGCGCTCTGGATAGCGAACTGGGGGCCCTGTCTTAAATCCGCCGTGGACCAATCTCTGCTTCTCTTCCACTCCCTTTTCCCCTTCCCACTCTTCCTCCAACCTGAGCAAATATCTATCTCCTCCTCCCCTTCCCTTCCTCCCTCTCCTCCATCCGCAACCAGTCATTCCCTCTCCCGCACCGTTCCTTCCTACAGTCCCGTGGGCTCCATTTTCTCTACCCGAGAAAGTGAGGGAAGGAGGAGATTTAGATTCTGGGCCACCCCGACAAGACTACCCAGCCATATAAGGACCCGGGCCGGAACTTGAGGTGTGTGTGTGTGTGTGTGCATCGTGTTGTGTGCCCTGCGAGAGCCTCCCTCCCCGACCGACCGACGACAAGACGTTATATATATGCTGGACATAATTGGGTTTTTTCTAACGTCAACGCTTTTTCTGCCGACTTTTTAGCTTTCAACGGCTCTTCCACGATTCCGCCGCCCCAGCTCCTGGTATTTTCTCTCCAGGCATTCCTCGGTCCGAAGACGAGGAATTCACCCATTTCCACCACCGACGTCCCTCCCTTCCCTTGGTTTCCCCCGAGACCTTGGACCGCGACGATTCCCATTCCTCGAACGGGATTCCGATCACTCGACGACACCGCAGAGCGAGCAGGCCGCCCTGCCGTTCTATCACTCAACGGGAGCAACCTCGTTCCCCGATTCCGTCAACCCCCTTCAGCTGCAGCTCAGGCCAGTCATTGAGCGACTGACGGGTCCCTACATGACCGCGATTCGCTCATAAAGCCCTTGTTGGCCTTTTCGCGGCGTTGAGAGTGAGGTATGCCAGGGCTTCCTCCCCCTTCCTCGATATACAAATCTCGTCAAATTCTTGCTCTTGCGTCCCTGGCGCCAGTCAGTGCCCGTGATGTCATGGCGTCTCCTTTTGAGTTTTTGATGGAGTACGGAGCGGACAGATGCTAAATTGCAGACTGTCCCTTGCAGATACATGCCGGCTTGGACGTGCGCCTCGCAATCCACGGCATCTTTCCACGCTCTCGCCTAACCCACCCGTCGACCCAAGGGACTGTCTTTTGTGGGACACGTTAACTCGTTGCTTCCACTCCAGTTCTCTCTAGGAATCACGCCAATTTCTCGGTCCTTTTTGACTGCGACCGTGGCGGTAAGGGATCCCCCCTCCCCGATTCTTCAATTTGACTCCGATCTCCTGCTCCCCGGTGCCCGGCCGCCCGCTACCCCTTGGGCCCGTCTGGAGCGCGGCGAAATACCCGCGTGCCAGATCTCTTCTCCACTCGCCAGGGCGGCTGAATCAACGATTGTGCCTGTGCCTGAGCTTCTTGCAGCTGGGGAAGAGTGGATCCGGGGGCGTTCAACGGCGCCGCACATGCGAATCTAGGAGTTGCTTTGAACTTAGCCCACGCGAAGCGAGGCCGAGAAACGATTCATGCTGACTTGAATGTTCAGACTCCCTTCGTCGACACCTCTGATAATCCGACCGTTCCCCCGGCCACCTACCTCACGCTTTCGCGAGGAACTCGATTTCCCTTTTTCCCTACTTTGAGGCACCATTTTTCCAGCCACTGTCACTCTTTTTGACTACATGCTATTCAACACACTCCTTAATACTCTAATACTAGTCATCGGAACTCGGTCGACGTCTCACTCTTTTTGACTCGGTCGGCTAGTCGTAATAACCTTATCATCCAAATCGTCGATTTCCCGGAGAACTCGGAACCAGGTCGCTCTTTCCCAAGAATACAAAAGTACCTCCGTGACGCCGGTTATCTTCGCCGACGTCACTCACTTACAACGACCCAACATGGCGTTCCACAACCAACAACCGTCCGACGATACATTTTTTGTCGGGTCGGACGAGCCCCGCCAGCGCATGAATATGCGAGATGCCGCCAAGATGCTTGCCCGCAACAGGCAAGAGATGATCGCCAACGAGCTCTCAAGGCTCGCATGCGACGAGTATCTCGAGGATGTCATGCAGCACATGCGTCACATGGAGGTAAGATGAAGCGCGAAAAAAAAGCTCGAGACGAAAAAAACGCTGACAGCTGTTAGGATGAAACGTTGCCAGACGCCAATCTCATCGACATGCAGCGTGAGATCCAATGGTTCATGAGGCCCTATCTTATCGATTTCCTCATCGAGGCTCACGCCGCCTTTTCTCTCCTCCCCGAGACATTGTTTCTCACCGTGAATCTCCTGGACCGGTACTGCTCTAAGAGAGTAGTGTACAAGCAACACTATCAGTTGGTCGGCTGCGCCGCGCTTCTAATTGCCGCCAAGTACGGCGACAAGAAGGACAGGGTCCCTCAAATCAACGAGCTGAACAACATGTGCTGCGGTCTGTACGATGCAGGCATGTTCACGCAAATGGAGATGCACGTCCTCAACACACTCGACTGGAACATTGGTCACCCCACCGTCGACTTCTTCACCCAGCTCATCGTCGCCGAGGAGCGGGATACCAAGGAGGTCGAACACATGGCAGCCTACATCTGCGAGATCGCCCTGTACCACCGAGACTTCGTCTCGACGAAGCCGTCGATCATGGCTCGGTCATCCCTCGCGCTTGCAAGGGCAATCCTCAACAAGCCCGAGATTAACGATGGAGAGTGGGACCACACCGAAAACGTCACGCTCTTGACTCTTTCGCAGCATCTCCACCAGCCGTCGGTGACCCTATCGAGAAAATACTCCAACCCGTACTACTCGAGAGTGTCTGGCAAGCTCGCAGACTTCCTCGCCCAGCAGGCTGCTATCTCCCGCCGGGATCCTCCTACGCCCCCGTCGGAGCCAACCCACGCAAGCAAGTCGAACAACGTCTACAGCACCCCGCATAAAGGTATGGGCTCTGTCCCTGGCGCCGCCGATGGGTACATGACTCCGCCAATCACCCCTGACGGAGCTTGCTTTGGACAAAACAACGCCATGGCCAAGGATTACCACCAGCTTCCTCCCAGGTGTCCAGTCACGCCGACCCCACAGCCAACCCATGCCCCAGTGTACCAACAACAGCAACAACAACACATGGCACCGCACTCATACTTCGACCCCGCGGCGCATGCGGCGTACTGAAGGAAGCAGCCGGCGGCGCTGCCAACCTCGGTCGCCGAGTTGACCAAGCTTCAGTTCTCACCTTTCGGCCCCTTCCTCATTAGGAGGGGCCCCATTTCAGTTTCCAGGATCTCTCGAGTATACCACGTGGGAAGACAAAAAGACTGCAACGCATCTGGCACTTTTTTCTCTCGTCATGGAAAAACATTTAGCGTCATGGCATTAGCGTTGAATTCTGCGAATTTTCTTCGACTTCATCTCGGATATCCTGCCACGGCCAGCGTTATCGCATGGAAAGCTGTTTCCCCTACAGCGACCGTGACGGTTCAGCGCAAAATACCCTTCGGTTCCTGGTAGCCGTGTTAATTCTTCCGAAAAATCAACAAAATCGCGGTACGATTTCAATCTCGAGTCGAGATGAGCGATGAGCACCGAGCGCCTCTTGAGGAGTTGAGGAGCGCGACCAAAAAAATGAGCACGATCTTTTCTTCACAGCGATCCAATGACCCATGGTAGGGGATCGGATCAAAAAAGGAGGGGGGCTTGTGATTCTCTGGAGGGCCCAAAAGATTGATAAAAACTGCCATGGCAGCCCCAGATTAAGAGGGGGATGGGAACATATGGAGAGAACGAGAGGAGGCATGTTGAACCAGAGATGGGGTCCTCGCTTGGCCGATGGATTTATCCCTCTTAGTTGCGCTCAGCGATTACGCACACATACCACCAGATTCTTCGGTGCGGACGCATGGCAGACCGCACCCATTGAGCAGTCGACCCGGCAGGGTCCGACTCTCGGGACGATTGGATGGGGACCGGGGCACTGCCGAACTGGTGCCCCACAAAGAACAAGACATTCATGGTGGAAACCGGCACAGGTGCATGGGCTTGTGGACTGTTTCGTACCTTGTCCCCGTCGGCAGTGTTGCAAATAGCTAGCTATAAAACAAGACAAAAAAAGAGTAAAACTCTCTGGCACAATTTGGTTTCACACATGAAATTCTCTCGTGACGTGAATCGTCCCTCAGACCAGGGCCCCTCGAGTGAGGCGCCCCTGTGACATTCGCCGTGTTGGTGGGTCCTGCTCCTGACGTTCCTTCTCCTCGTCGGGGTTGTGTATCACCCCAACTGCAGGACCGCTGACAACCGGGCTCCCCCGACCCTCTTCGTCATCCTTGAACACCAACTTACTCCCATCCGCCAACATGTGTTCGAACACGACTCGCGTTGGCGTCCCCAGCTCCAATGGCGCCATGCGCGGTTTGCTGCCAGGAAACCTACCTGCGCCGAGCACATCTCTCCTGTCGGTGCCCATCCAAATCTTGAATGCGTACGGCGCGCTCGTCACATAGGCCATGTGGAAGGGAATGATACCACTCAGCCGACCCGGCGCGCCCGCTGGATCACTTGCGTCGTCGGGGCACGAGCCGGGAAGTGCTACCACGGGGATGGTCTGCATTCCAAGGGTGGCTGGTTCCTTGGCCGCGGAGGGAGTCGCGGCGCTGAGGGGGGCGGAGATGGACACGTCGAGGTCGTAGGTGCGCATGATCTTTAGGTCGTCGGCCGTGGCGATGGTTCGGCAGCTCTGGGCGGCGTAGTTGTACCGCGAGATGCCTAGCCGAGAGAGATCGCCTTCGAAGAGGCAGGGGAAGGTCGCGCCGGAATCGAGGAGGACGGACCAGTAGACGGTGGGGCCGTCAGGGTCGGAGACGGTGGGTGGTTTCTCTGGGGGTGGTATCTTTAAGGGGGGTTGTTTTCTGAGACGGCGGCGGGATCGGGATCGGGAGGGAGGGGGAGTGGGTGCTGTGACGGAGACGGCGGCTTTGCGACGGCGGAAGCCCATGGTTATCTCGTAATGACCCATATTGCTGGTTTGGTGACGCCAGGCGGGTTTGTTTTCGAGGCAGATGGCTGTTTTGGCGGTGATGGTGGATGGACCGGAAAGCGGAGGCTCGTACCAGAGCCAGCCTGGGCCGTGGAGCATGGTGTATTTGTCGAGACGCGCGGCGCGGTCCTGGGTGAAGCTCTCATGGGAGGGGCAGCGGTCAACGATGTGGCCGGCCCAGATGAGGGTGTAAGAGGTGGAACAGGGGATTTCGCCGGTGGTGTAGCCAGTGACGGCGGCCGTGATGTTGTCACGCTCGGGCTGGAATTGGGAAGATCCAAGGAGGGTTTGGAGGAGGGCGACGCGGTTGGCGATGGCTTCTGAGTGGGTGGAGGCGAGGGAAGATGTTGGTTTGGTGTTTTCCTCGGCTGCTGGGTCGAGTTGGTTGCGTTCTTGGATAGCTTCCTCAAGCAGGGCTGGGAAGTCGGATGCGCCGTTGTAGTGTTCTAACCAGAGTTGCCGTTGGGCGATCTTGCGGTCGGCAATTTGGATGCGGTTCAGGTCTTCGCCTTCAAGCCAGAGGGGGGAGCCAAGGGCGATGGAGGGCCTCCATTGTGCTTCCGGGACGACTTGGAGTGGATCGAGATGCCCGCCATCCTCGCCGGACCGTGGCTGCTCTTCCGGATCGATTCTCGCGAGGGTGCGTCTACGGAGCCGGGGAGGCCTGGCCACAATGGGAGTCGATGGCGAAAAGACGCCTCTCGGGACGTGATGGACGGCGCGGTTTCCGCCAAAGTTTGTGGTATTGTAGGCATCGCGCATGTGTCGTATTCGCACACTCGATCGCCGTCTGCTGGGAGCATGGTGATGGGATGCTGCCCGAAAGACTGACTGCTCTCCTGTGTCCATCATGTCTGTCAGCGTTCTCGAAAAGTTCCGGCCTCTTGTTTTTTTCCTTCCAATGTACGTACAAGTGTACGCTGTGCAGAGTTTTCCGTCCTTTGCTCTCCGTCGGCCGGCCCTTACCTAATCTCTCGGTGCGGTGTGCGTGTGCGCGCTCGGAATGGTGTTGTGTTCTTTGTCGGTAAAATGCACACAACAAAGGGCCGCCAGACAAAACACATTTCTTTGACGCAGTCGGCCGAAAACGGGGAACATTGGGCGTCGTCTTCCATTGATGTTTTGCCAAGAACGCCGGATTGCGATGTTTCTTTCAATTGGCATTAACACATAATTTTGCCAACTTGCAAAGGGGGTGAAGTAGCTCCTTCCTTCCCCCTTAACCCCCCTCCTCCCCTCAACCACCCAGCGCTGCCAGTCTCTGCAGAGCATTCCCCCAATCCACCTAAAATAAATACACACAAACACAACACAATCTTATTTTTCGACATCTATTCTGTTCCAGTCCAATTTTATGCCAGGGCCCGTTTCATTTGGTCAAGATGTCGCGGCCCTTGTCACCGCCCACCAGCTCCCCATTCCAACGCCGCGGCAGACAGACCGCCGGGCCCGCGAGTTCCAGCCCTTTGCAACGGCAACAACCGCGGGGCAAACCCGTGGACGCGGAATTTGTTGAATTTCTTGAGGAGTACTCCAGGAGGCCGAATGTGTCGAGAAACTTCAGGTCCTGGCTCCAGCAGGAAGTTCTCCCCCAGAGGCCCGGCCTCACGTCGGAAAGGGATCGCTACGAGGTTATCCAATACCACCTCCGGAATCCCAGAGTCCAGGAGCTTGACACAGGCAATGAGTTTCTCGAGAGAGCCCAAGATTACCGGTTCTCGGCGAACTGGCGCCGTCCCGACACTGCGTATTTCAGCCAGATCCCACCCCAGTATCTCCCCGATGAGACCCTTCCGGCTACTGCTGAGCCCGAGACGGGGCAGGTTGAGGACTATCCAGATCTTGGCGACGACATTGGGAGGTACGTTCCGGGCTTTTTCGATGCCCTAGACGCTCCGTGGCCTGCGACTACGCCGCGCATGGCCCGCCGGGAAACTGGCAGCAGTCCCCAACGCGACTCCGTCCTGGGTGTGTTGGAAACCTTTACCCCGGCATCACAGGCTGGCTCTGGGGGCGGGGCTCCGCCACCTCCGAAACTGCCAATGGGTCCAGCTCCGGACTCGTGGTATCGCGGGCGAAGGCAACCGCCACTGAGGGAACGTCTGGAACACACAAAGAGATTTCTGGCCGACGAGGATGTGGACCGCTGCGCCACGTGGAACCGGCAGTTCGACGAGATTATCGACTATCTGGAATGGCTCAAGACCGAGGATGACGCGGAGCAGCTCGCCAAAGCCCCGGACGAAACACGCGCCTTGTTCGACGAGGTCGTGGCCATGGCCAAGACGCATCTCTATTTCGAGAACCACAAGCACGGCATTGCACCTTTGGAAATCTCACCACCCCCTACGGTCCCCAAGAGACCGACACGTCTGGACTGGGCTGTCAAGATTGAAAACTGGCCGGGCCCATCTCTCCAGCCTGCCGTGCAGAAGCTCGACCTTCCACGCCCGCTTCTCCCGCGCCCTGTGCAGCCCGTGAACACCATGTCGTCCACGTCGGAAGCTGCTCAGTCTTTTGCGCGAGATACAGCTCAGTTTTGGGATCCTCACAGGGGCGAAGAGGCTGTAGATGAACCCGACAACCTCGCCGTTGTGGAAGCAAAAGAATTCGACGATTGCACAGAAGAGGGTCGCACCGAAGGCGTGCGCCGCGACGCTTTCACCCGCCAAATCATTCTCCCAGACAAGAATGGCACCCCGGTGACGCAGGGGGACGAAAAGGCTTGGGCAAAGGAGCACGGTGCACGACGAGCAGCACTGCAATATATGCTGAGACGATTCAACGCAAAAGAGCAACGAGGGTTGCCGTTGGCCATGGGGCGGGTGACGTTGCCCTTGGACCCTGGAGTCTTGGAAATGGCCCGAGAAGGTGCCCGCCGCCCGCAGTGGGAGGCCCCCAGCATACCGCGCGATCAAATGCCGGTGCAGCTCGACAACCAGCCCTACCTCGTTTCCTACAAGCGTTACCTGTCTGACCTCTATGCCGAGCGCCACAGGGCAGCGACGCTCTTCTACGCCAAGCGTACCATCAGGAAGGGAAACGTCTTGTTGCCCCAAAACCTGGTGATCGGGGGTCCGTACATCTGGGCGAAGCTTGACGAGCAAGCCCAGAACGAGGCGGATATGTTCAACCAATGTCAAACCGCTTTCGGTGTCTTGAAAGACGCAAACAGGCGTGCCCCTCGGAAACTCCTCCAGGATATGATAGACCTGGTCGGGAGGGGTTTGAGCGGCGAGTTCAAAACTCACAATGTGCCCTATGAGATTCAGCTGCAGCCAGAGGAGCTGAATAAAGTTAATGATGCTAATCTACCTCGATATCTCGACCCTGAGGAAATCCGGTGGATCAAGTATCTGGGCACCGACTCGTGGACGACTGACGTCACGCCAAACATGCCGAAAGACAAGTATCGCCTCTTCCTCATTTTCGCGGCCCGTGTGCAGAAGCTGCTCGACGACCGAAACCCAAACAGTCTCTTTGGCACAGGTGATACCTACGTGACGGTTGAGCAGTTGCTCCAGGTTCTCAACGCTGGAGCAGGAAGCAGCGCGGTTGACAAGGTCGAGTTTGGGCCTTTCGATGCTGTAGCTTGGCTCACACGCCTCGGGGAGACCGGTCACGTCTACTTTCGCCGCGATATTTCTTGCTACGGCGTCATCGGTCGTCCTAAGCACAAGTACCACCCGGAAGATCGTGTCAAGCCCGAGCGCCGCCCCAAATACTTTGAAGGGGGCATACAGTTTGCCCGAGTCAACCGTCAATATCCGCCCGCGAGCGGGCCAGTTATCGAGTTCTTTAAGGCTCTGGCCTACCGCCTGGGATACACTCTCTACATGCTGAATTGGCAGAAAAGAGACACAGTCTCACAGCCGCTCCCTCCCGCTACGAAACTCGAGACGACCATCAGCGAATGGAAAAATGAAATCAAAAAGCTCGAGCAGGATTTGGTCGCCAGACTAAAGGAGGTCGATCCGCAGGTCCAGGTCGATGAGAAGTCACCCGTCGCCTGGGTGCGCGGCAAGATCATCGACGAGATCAGCGCCAACGACACCATGCTAGCCCCTGGCCGCGAGAAAGAGTTTATGGACCCGTTTGGTTCCACACGTCAGATTCTCGTGCGCGACCACAACTGGGAATGGGCCTCGATCGCGGCACGCGGACGTACCGTCCCGCGATTCATGGACATCAACCGCTGGCCACAGGGCCTCGGCTACCTGTCCTCCGACGAGAAGCAAGCCTTTGACCAAGACAACCGTCTCGACCCTAGGAATAGCTACAATCCTGCCGCGCTCGATCCCATCGATCAGCGTTTCCGCCGGCCGAGACTGAAGCGCTACGGCGAGGACCGCGACCTTGTCCAGTTCCGTGCGGGTCGTCCCATCTTCCCTGTCGGCGACACACGCCATCAGCAGCGTGTCATTGAAGAGTACATGACTACCATGGTCCACCAAGGTGAGTCTCATATTAAACCTGAGTGATGAACAGAAAACTAATGTGTGTATAGCCGTCGGCCTCACTCGCCAACCAACGTGGGGCGGAGTCCTCAGGCAGCTGGTGAGACCCATCAAGCGCATGTTCCCGTTCCAGGGACCGGATGACGATGGCGATCTCCCGCCTGAGCACCCGCGCCTAAGACCGGTCAATCCCAAGCGGGTGCCCAGGAGTTGGAATCCAAGAGAGGAGCTTATTGAGGAGGCTCAAAGGGTGGAGCTGGGGCGCGAGGAGATGGATTTGGACGTGTTGGATGCGGATGGATATGAGGACTTGGGTTTGGAGGAAGTGGATGTAGGGGTCGATGAGTTTGATGGAGAGGATGACGGGTTCTAATGCCGTTGGAAAATGTGAGCGGCGTTATTGGGGGCGTTGCTGAAGACGTGGCGGCCCTTTGGTTTATCTCTTTTGTGTAGTTTCGAGGTTGGGTTGATGGCTTTGACATTTGGTTTGTCTGTGCACATGTTGTCTGCTCTCTTCAGCTGTTTTATAGAATTGACAGGCATTTCCCCATTACCTGTGGACTGCAAGTGTATCCCATCGGGTTTCGAAGCCATGTGTAACTCAGCCTGGCCCTGTTTTGGGTCTTCCCCTTGATCGAAATATTGTTTCTTCCGACCACCTACTCCCCCTTCTCCTCCGTGTTAACTGCCTCCCCGGAACCAATAATCCCAACAAAGCTCGAATCATCATGGATATAAAGCGTCATAACTTTCGGACCAGGGTAATGTCTGACTGCATGAACCATCCACAAAAAGCCCGTAATCGCAACCACGCCCGCGAGTATCACGGCATTGTAGTTCATCGTCTCTGGCGTCGTGGGAATCACATATGCTATTTCAATGTCAGTCACCCTCCCACACGTATAGCTTGACAGAAGAGGAGGAAATTCACGGAAGCAGTAAAATATGTCAAACATAGTTATTAACAATACCGCGAGGGCGTTCACGGGAGCTCCAAACTTTCCCAGGTGGAAAGGCCCTTTTGGGAAGTGCTTTCTTCCCGAGAGTAAGTTTGCGGCAAACGGTATGGCGTAGGATGTGGTGGTCAAGATGATGAAAGAACCGGCCAGGTTGAGGAAGGCAACTGGGGAACCTAGGGGAATGGAGCCCAGACCGGTGGCGATTGTTCCTAGGCGTGTTAGTATTTTGGTAAGGGGGTAAGAGGAGGGTTGGAGTAGGGGAGAGAAGTACCGACAAAGAGCGTAGCTGGAACGGGACAGCTGAGTCGCTCGTTGACAGAGGAAAACCACTTGGAAAAGGGGACTGCGTTGTCCCGGGCGAGAGCCCAGTAGATGCGGGAGTTGGTGACGGTGGTGCCGATACAGCACAGGACGGTGGCGCACCATATGATGAAGAGTAGGCCAAAGGTGGCACCTCTATTCACATTTCCGGCTGCATCGGCCGTGGCTTGTTCGTAAATGTTGACCAGGGGGTATGTGTTGACACCGAGGGTGAGAACGCTTATGTCGGTAATTGCGTAGGAGAGGGCAATGGCGAAGCAAAATGCGTCTGACAGTCATTAGGCTTGCACGCTGAGAGCTCGTGTGACGGATGCTGACTTACAGAGGAAGCCGGTGCCAATTTGCAGAGCGATGGCTACCGGAAGGTCCCTCCTGGGATGAGGCAGCTCCTCGGCCATGTGTGTGATAGCGTCAGGGGTTCCAATGGTAAACGCCCCGTTCAAAACCCCAAGAAGAAAAGCAACGCCACTTTGCCAACCAGTGAGGTTGTTCTCCTCAAAAGACCCCCAGACAAAGCGGTTGCTGGCATGTTGCTTGGGCATGGCTGTGATGACAATGATGGTAATGATGCCTCCCACAATGATGAAAAACATGCCTGCGTTCTGCGTATGCGGGATGACCCTGTTGGCAAAAATGATGAGAGCTACACCCAGCCAGAGAACCAGGAGGTAGGCCATGTAGACATGCCATTGTTCAAAGACGTAGTCCTCAGCATGGTACACGACGTACATATTTACCGAGATGTTGGCGGCGATTTGGACGAGGGCGGCGAGGTCAAACATCCAGCCATAGAAGTTGATCCAGCCCGTGACGAAATCCGAGAAAGCGACCATACTTGCTGCCGCCGGCGATGGTCGCCCAGTGATAGACGCCGCCAGCAGTAGGAACAGACGAGGCAAACTAAACTCAGTCAGACACTCAACCTCGACAATACCACAGAGGGAGAGATCCCTTACCTCAGCCAACCCCAACCCAATAAACGTATAATAAAACAAGGCCACAATAAGCCCAAAGATGATGCCCGGAGGACCGCCGTTAACTGCCCCAACCAACACCAGTTAGTCAAACTCAACGTCCACCTCGCTGGGACACAGGAATTCCATACGAATCGAAACCGAGATGGACGACCCCAGCGCCACCCAAGCATTATCAACCGTCACCGCAATCCCAGCCAGCCCAAGAAGCCCATACTGCCTCCTCAGCTGGTCCCTGTACCCCGAAGCATTGACCGCCATCCCATTCTCCACTGCCGCCACCGTCTCATCCTCATTCCCGTTCCCGCCGTCCAGGGCATTAGACCTCCTCCCAACGACAGACTCCTTCACTGCTTCGCTCATGGCGAGTCCCAACTCTTCATCAGCTCTCCCTGCGGATGTGAAATGCCAAGCCTCGACGCAGTGGAGCAGACAGGGGTAGGAAAACGAACAAGACCCTAAAAGAAGCCAAGAGGAGCTAAGACGCAGCAGCAACAGAAACACCCAAGGACTCAAAAAGTGCTCGAAAAGGGGTGATGACGATGTTTAAGATGCCCTGTTTTCTTGGCGCTCGTTGAATTTCGGAATCCAGCCGATGGCTATCTCACCCGCGATAGCATCAATTACCAAAAGCTCTGACCGCAAGAAAATACAACACCTTCTAGACTCCGACCAGGGGTGGTCGCCGACCTATCATGGCATCTCGCTGTCTTTGCAGATTCCTCATCGCCGGGTTTCAACCAAATAAGGCGGGGCGTGGTTCCCGACGCTGAGGTGCGGCGAGGATGCATCTGACAGCGGTGAGCACGACTTGAAGAGAATCCGGCAGTTGAAGCGATGGGTTCGGGTATCTGACGGCTTGGGATGGTCTGAGGACGTTGTCGTTCGGGGTTTCTGCGTCGATATTGCGGCTGAAGAATGCCAATGTCGACCGTCGTCGGAGTTCGGCAGATGAGTGATAGAATTTTTGTCAGGTGCGTGTGATATTGACCGTGTTGGGTTGGTGACGTTAGCTACCCCCATTCCTTGACGCTCAAACGGCAGGAACGGATGACTGAACGCATCCGACACCGAAAACAGATGCAGCGTTTCATCGTGGATTTTCCAGAGGAGGCACCGGTACGTTGGGGAGGAAACATATGCTACATCTTCCAATCTCTCGTACACGACCCCCTTACAACCACAGGGTGAAGGGTCGTTTACGAGGCCGCCGAACAAGGTCCGCGACCGGCCCTGACAACGCGCAAGCCACTTGGTTTGGGCGTCATCCCGATAATCAAGCTGATAATTACCGGTCGAGGAGTCACCCTTATCAAGCCACCCGCCGCCGTTGCGCTGTCCGCCCCAGCCCTGTGAGACGTTGAGATTCCAGAATCCGTTTTCGATGCCACTAGTGTAGGTAGCTGCCATTAGTTCCTCTACGCGCTCTATCAGGACCAACAACAAAAGCAGATAGCCACCCATCTTGCGGACGTAGGCCGGAGCGCGAGACGAGAAAGAGCCTCCCGATGCGAGAAACGCTCCCCCAAAGATACTCCAAAAAAAACATGGCAAATTATGCCTTGGTATCCTCTTCCTTACCCCAGCGCGCAGACTCGTCACCTCCTTCCCAGTCCTTCTCAATATATCCGAGCTCACGCTTGACTTGCTCGACCGTTTCCTTGTCGCCCGTGTTCTTTCCGATGTTGTCGCTGCTTCGCTTTAGCATATCAGAGGCGCGTTTTTGCAGCATAGAAGCTTACCTGATCTTGATCGCCGGCCTTCCTGCTGCTGAGCTCAGCTTGATGACGATGTTCAGTGGAGTCGACTTTGTTCCGGTCTTGGTGTGGATAAAGTCGTTGGTGAAGAAGGTTCCCACACCAAAGGTCGGTTGGAATCCTGCCTCCTCAGAAACCTGCTTGTACTCTAAGCAGCGGTCAATGTTCAGGGAATCCGAAAAGACAATGACCTTCTTGTCTTGAATGTCTTGCTCGTCGTAGAACTTGCGCATGAGCTTCACGAACGTCTTGGGGTCGCCCGAGTCTTGCCGTACTCCGGTGAAGACCTCGGCGTAAGACTTGTTGGGCTTGAGCGTCTTGGCCAATGATGTGGCTGCCGAGATGAAAGAGTCGGCCATGCTTGGTTTCCGAGCCGGTGCTTCTGTGCGTTCTCCCAGGTGCTTGACTGGCCTGTTGAATGACCGGAGGAACTCGGGGGTGCCAAAAGTGTCAGTCAAGGCAATACCGAGAACACCTTCCCCAAAACAGCCAACCCAGCGAGACAGTGCCTCCTCGGTTGCCTCCTTATAGTCACCGGTGATAGCAGCAACGCCCATAAACCACTCGTGCGCTACAGTGCCAACAGGCGGGATGTTAAATCGCATAGCCAGATGGACATTGCTCGTCCCAGAGAGCTTCCCGGGTAGTCTTCGCGCCTGGGCTTCCTTGCTGGCCTTTGTGAGACCTCGGAAAACAAGTGCTTGGGTGTGGTAGTCTCGCCGACGTCGGGTACCGAACTCGGAAAAGACGCAGCCAGCCTCAAGCAGTCGCATTCCCTTCTCAAACGCCTTGGACTCCTGCCCTTCGTAGGTCCAGTCTGGATCCATGAATTTGAAGTAGGCCTCAGAGGTGAGGGCGAGAAGAGGTATCTCATAGAGTATCGTCTCCACCCATGCCCCGCTGATCTTGATGTCGAGATCTCCGAGATCAGTCTCGGTGCCGGTGTCCTCGCCAATCGGGACGAATTTGATTGCGACTTGATCCCTGGGACGGAGGCGGAACTCTTTCAGGAACTCCAGGTATGAAGATGTCAGATACGGACAGTGGTCGGTTAAATACTGGTATTCTTCGTCGGAGAGCGAAATATTCCCAAGCTTTTGGATTTGTTGCTCCAGCCAGACAAAAGCTTTGCGCGAGAGCTTCTTTTCTGGGGTGCGGTTTGTGAACGAGTAGGTAACCGGGACGTCCTTGTAGTACTTGAGGACGGCGCATTGCATCGTCAGCTTGTACAGGTCGGTATCCAAAAAGGATATGACACCCTCGGGGTAGGGCGAGGAGCTATTGAAGTCCATGGCGAATGTGATGTTTTGGGGACGATGAAAGCTCAGCGAAGTGAGCTGACTGGTGTCGGCCTCGAGGAGTAGAAAGATGCAAAGAGTGCGGCCGTAGGCTTGTTTGCTGAGCCGGAAGAAGCCGAGTTCGTAGGTATGAGAACGAGGCTGAACGAGAGCTCAAAGAGGAAGAGCAACGTGAGACAGTTGACTCTTGAAACAAATTGCCAAGGGAAGTGAAAGACTGCACGCCCTGGAAGTGACCCAGAGTCGGCCCGAAGAATTGCAACTTCGATATAGTATTTGCCTTAGAATTGGGGCGGAATTTTTGCTCGGTAGTCTTTATTACTCACCTACTCCAACCAAGTAAGTACACAGGTAGGTTGACGCGCGATGCTCCCCGCGCTGCGACTTCAATGTGCTGATGACGGAAGTGGGGTACGCGGGGTCCTTCGGCCTAATCGTGCGACGGGCGATAGTCGAAATGTGGACAAAACACAAAATCCACTTTCCGCGCACAGGCCCTTCGCTTGTACCTTCAAATCCACTAACATTATAACAATTTTTAACAGCTTGCATCTTACTGAAAAATTAATTTAAAAATACAAAATAAATATTGTTATGTAATATTGACTTTAGGTATTAAAATGTTATTTTTGAAATATTTTTTTTAGAGTATTTAATTATTTCACAATATTTTTTAATATTTTTTAATATTTATTATTTTATTTTAGAAAAGTACTCTTTCTCAAAAAACAAAAATTCACAGTATTATTTTTCAATATTTATTAATTAATAATTTTTACATTTTGGGTTTTTACTATTTTTATGTTATTTTTATTTTAGTTTTTTTTATTTTTTATAATCGAAATCAAAAATTTCGTAGGGTAAACCCCTGTAGCGTGCGGCTAATAACCAGGTGTTATTTATTTTTCACAACCCACAGGGCTTTTTTTACAGCCAATTAATAAAGGCCGCTTTTTTACGCGAGCCTTAGCACCACTAGTAGCACTTTTAGTGAGGTACAAGCAAAAGAGCTTCTGTGAAAAAGTGGATTTTGTATTTTGTCCACATTTCGACTATCGCCCGTCGCAAATCGGTCCACAGTAAATTTTGTGAAACGGCCGCGATAAGCCTAGTTTTCTGTACGGATCCGTAGCAGAAGGCGGTGAAGGGAGCTGCGTCTCTCACGCCGTTTCGCAGCACGGACCACAGCTCAATTCCTGACCGACCCCATCGCAAAAAAGTTTGGGCGGCAGAAAAAAAAGTTGAGAACGGCCTCAGACAATTTAGAGACCCCCGCTAAGAGGCCGAATTCCGTAGACATTGTTGTGGCGGTTCTGCATCCCAGAGCGCCAAAACGAATCATGGATATTCACCGGTGCCGCTTTGTGCCTTATCCCGCCTCTGCCATCAACGCTGTCGCATTCTCGCACTCGTCGCTGCCGACAGCGCTCGCCTCGAAGCCCCAGCTGCTGAAGCATGTCCAGGTGCGCCTCGCCATTGGGCGCGCAAACGGCGATATCGAGATTTGGAACCCCCTCAACGGCCTCTGGCACCAAGAGCTCATCATCCCCGGCGGTAACAGCCGGAGCGTCGACGGCCTGGTCTGGATCACCGACGCCGACGAGGAAACCAGCAACGGCAAAACCATTCTCGGCAAGTCCCGCCTCTTCAGCATCGGCTACACCTCTGCCGTCACCGAGTGGGACTTGGAGAAGGCCAAGCCCAAGAAGCACGCAAGTGGTCAACATGGCGAAATATGGTGTCTCGCTGCGCAGCCCCCGGTGCTGGGCAAGAACGGTATTGTGCTGCCCAGCGCGAGGAAGCTTGTCGCAGGCACAGTGGACGGCAACCTGGTACTCTATTCGACCGAAGACGACGACCTGAAGTTCGTCAAATCCCTTCTCAGGACTCCCTCCAAGAATACCAAGATGGTCAGCATCGCCTTCCAGACTCGAAATGTGGTCGTCGTCGGCTGCTCCAACAGCACTATTGGTGTCTACGACATTAGAAACGGAACCCTGCTTAGGCAGATGTCTCTTGGAGCAGGCGTTCCTGGGGCGCCCAAGAGTATCATTGCGTGGTCTGTAAAGTGTTTACCACGTGGCGACATCGTCTCAGGAGACTCGACCGGCCATGTTTGCATCTGGGACGGAAAGACATACACGCAAGCCCAGCGGATCCAAAGTCATACGCAGGATGTGCTGTGCCTCGCGGTCAATGCAGATGGGTCCCAGATCGTCTCCGGCGGCATGGATAGGCGGACAGTGCTGTATGAGCCGAGAGCAGGGCATGCCGGAAGGTGGTCGAAGGTGTTCCATCGGAGATATCATGCCCACGATGTCAAGGCGATGGCTTCCTTTGAAGGAAAGGGGATGAGCGTTGTCGTGTCTGGAGGTCAGTTGCTTAGAAATCCCGAACTTGATCATCGCTGACTCTAGTTTAGGCCCCGACACCAGCCCGGTAGTCTACCCCTTCCGAACGGCGGGCAAGGAGAATCACCGGGTACTTTCTCACCTCCCTCAACAAACAAACCTCCAGAGCGCACCCAAAGCACGGCTAGTACTCAGCTGGTGGGGGAATGAAATTCGCATCTGGCACTTGCTTCACCCCGCTAGAAGACTGCTCGACGGAGAAACGACTGGGACGGATATCCGCAAGAACCGAAAGCTCATCGCCCAGATCCAAGTTCAGGGGGAATCCAACATCACTTCCGCCTCTATTATCTCCGACGGAACTCTGCTCCTTGCTTCGACCGCCACCGAGGTGAAAGCTTTCCAATTGCACTATGACGGAACCAGCCACATAGAAATAAGAAAGGTGGAAGTTAGTGGCGCAAGTCGTGGTGCTACCAAGGTCGAAATCTCACCAGATAATCACTGGGCATTGTGGGTCGAAGAGGGTGCGAAGGTCATGATTGCCCGCGTTAATACAACGGAGTCAGATGCCGGTCCCGTACACACCATCTCCCCCCCAAGAAAACTGCCCCGAATTCGAAGAGATGTCCCGAAGCACCTTGCACTTGGCGGTCTTGGCTCATATGATAGGAAAGTTTCACAAGTAGCGTTTTCGCCAGACAGCCAAATGCTCAGCGTCGCTGACTTGGCTGGCTACATCGACACCTGGGTTCTGCGCGCTCCTGGTGAGCAGCAGAACGGCACAGGCGACGCAGCTGACGACACATCCTCAAGCGATTCATCAGACGATTCATCGGATGACAGCGAGGAGGAAGCAGCGGAGCGATGGTACCCCAATCCCAAGGGCAAACTCCTCCCGAAACTCGATACCGCCCCTGTTGCCCTGACCTTTTCGCCCGGCCACCACGAGGAAAATGGCGACTACACCCTCGTCGTCATCACCGCATCAAAGGAGATCTTCGTCTTCAACCCCCTCCGTGGCGCCCTCTCAGACTGGTCCCGTCGGAACCCCTCCAGCAAGCTTCCGGAGCAGTTCCGCCTCTCGAGAGACATCATCAAAGGAGTCGTGTGGCAGGGCCCCAGGGCCTGGCTCTACGGCTACTCATTTCTGACCATGCTGGACCTCTCCCAGGACCTGCCAGAGCCCTCCGACACAGGCAAAGACCGGGCAAAGAAGGGAACCAAGCGGAAACGCCACGACCACAACGCCGGAGCCGGAGGCAAGATCAACAAGGAGCACTCCCTCGCTCCTCAACAGATCAAGGCTGCAACTGCCCCGGATTCAAACGAATACATGGACGTAGATATGGAAGACCATAAGAGCGTAGGTGCGAGCAGCGCATACGAGGATGACGACGACGACACAGACGGCGGTGAGCTCCAGCGTCTGAGAGACGACACGGCTGCGAACGGGGAGGACGCCGGCAAGGAATCGCTCAAGCCCAAAACGTGGAACACGTACCAGTATAGGCCTATACTGGGCATTGTGCCCCTTGAGAGCAAGCCGCCAAGGGAGAAGAAAAAGAAGGGAGGGGTCAAGAAGCAGACTACAGTGGATACCCTGCCTCCTCTGGAGGTGGCGCTTGTTGAGCGGCCGACTTGGGATTTGGATCTGCCTGCTCGCTATCTTGCCGATGGGGAGTGGGATCGGTGAGCGGAGATATGGGGTTGGAGTGTTGCGTGGACCGGAAGGTCGACTAGGTTTATTCAAAGTATGCATCGCATATGTGCTCGTTCTTGTCAGGATATCCATCGTACATTGGCCAAAATTTAAGTTGTGCTCTCATGCCCACTGCTAGCCACGGGTCCCTGTTGCCTCCCTTTTCTCGACATCTGTGCTCATTGCTAGGAGACGAGGTCCACTTTCATATCTCCCTATGTCCAACTGAACCCAAGGATGATTCGAACGGCCGGAGGTTCTGCACAAAATAGGTTGTGATTTTTCCCATGCATGGGACATGTGATATTCTTCAGAGTATGAGATAGCAGTCTGATTACCTAACAGGTTCGCCTCTGCGCCATAACGTACATACAACTCGAACTACGACTGTCATTCTCGTCCTACCCACTACCCATATCCTAAGCATGCCACCTCAACCTTCATGCATGCACAGTTCACTCCTAGAGACCCAGAAGCGGCGACGAGAAAATCCGTCTCTGCTGCGCCCTGGAAGTCTCAGGCTCTGCTCCCGATGCTTCAGACTCGGTCAATCCGTCAACAAGCTCCGGCAAGAGGATACCATCCTATTTATCCTTCTTTGGCGTACCGTCTTCCTGCGTCTTGGCGTACTTCTCCGTCAAGTCGTCATACTCGCGGTGGAGACCGGCAGCTTGCTTCTTGAGGTTCTCAAGGTCCTGGTCCTTGCGGGCCAGCTCGCGCTTGAGTCGTGCGATCTCGCCGGGCTCACCAGCGACGGCGAGCTTCTCGGCCTGCTTGGTGTTCTTGTCGGTGCCCTCGTACTGCTTGACCTTCTCCTCGAGACGGAGGACCTCGAGGATCATGATGTAGGTGCGGTTGAGGATCAGCGAGAGGAAGAGGGTGAAACCGCAGAGGTACATGTTACGCTGCGAGTAGAACTTGCGCGCCTGGACTTCGAGGCGCTCATGGCCCAGCACGGCGGCCTTGCTGTGGTGATGTTAGCAATGCATTGCTGTGCTGCTGGGTGTTTGAGTTGAGGGCCACATACCCCGACCCGCTGTTATTCTCCGAGGCAATGGCCAGCTCTTGCTGGACGCGATACACGCGGTTAACGCTGTCGATGAAGAGAATGAGGATGAAGATGAAGGTAATCTTCAGGGCGTGTTGGGCTTTTGCGACGAGGGGGTTCTCCGAGATGAAGCTGGTCACACGACAAGTCAGCGGTGTGTCGCCGCGGGCATTTGGGAGCCGAGGAATGACATACGTGAACAATCTTCGGCGAATGGTAAATGGAAGGGGAATGATGAGGGCCATGAAGAGAGTCATCTCTGCCATGAGCAGCATGAATACCTAGTTTCCCGACCGTTAGCTTTGCCCAAGGCCATCTTGAAGAGGTCGGGGAGAGCTGCCCGTAGCTCCAGCTGGGAATTGTAGCGGCGCGTCGACTTACCAAAGTGTAGTAGAGCGTCATCTTGGTTGCCTTCGTTTGTTTCTGTCAACTAAATAGAGTTTCTGTTTGTATCGAAGCTCTCTAGACTGACGAGATGTGGTTTTTATGCAAGACAGAACAGTGTCTTCAATAGAAAAGCTATCTTCGAGGTGTGACGTGTTTGGACGCAAGCGAAGTGGGCTGTTGGCTGCCTTGACAGGGCAAGTTCACAACGTCATTCTGTGGCTGGCCGCAATGGCCCGTGCCCCACTTGAAAGCTGTTCTGTTGCGGGGCTAGGGAGGCTGGTGTGCAGTTCACATGCAACGAAAATGTTCCAAGGTTTTCTGTCGACCCTAACCCTTGATCCTTTCTCATTTCAAACCACGCGTCTCTCTGCAAGACCTCATCAATTCCGAAATTGACATCGATGGCAGCCTCTGACAACATTGACGGGCTTGGCACGGTGTCAATCCCGTCCTACAAGACACGCCAGCTAAAAGTCGCGAGGTAGAGTATCTCCTGTGGCATCTTCAGCAGAACAATCATTCTCTCGCTCCACTCAGGCGAAAGTAGGGGACCACCGTTGTGAATAGCTTGCACAGCTTGCTCTCCCTCGTGCCGCTCAAGCATTCCAACTAGCAGCCCATCAAACAGCAACCGGTGGGAAAACGTCTTGAATCCCGACGTTCACATTTCCCAAATCCCCTCAAGCCGTGATACCTATCAGACCACGCAAACCGCTCCTCTCAAGGCTGTGCCTCCCCCTTTTCTTTCCCACACAAGGATGACAGGAGCCCCGCCCACAACTCCAGACCCCGAATGCGGCTGAGAAGGAAGACGGGAGCGGGCACTATTTCCGCACAGTCCAGCTGAGGACTCCAAGCTACAGTAAAAGGCCTAGATAATGCAACCAATCCAGACCGTCAAGTCGGTTGCAATTCGTGACAAGGTTGCAATAACCAGCCATGAGATCGCCCCACTTTTCCGCCCTCCGAACCTTTTGTTCTAGGCGGCGGGCGTTTTTTCACGAAAATACAGTGGATTACTTACTACACCCCGCTGAAATTCAGTGGGGCGTAGGTCTGATTTACCCTTATACCACCAAAACAGCGGCCTGGATACTGTAACTTTTAAAGCCTTCAGTTGCAAGTTGCAGAGTTGCACTTTGTGACGGGCTGAGCCCTGGTGCAGCCTCGGCGACTCTCGGCCGTGGCGCCGGGCCCGCGGGGCCGGAGGTGGGGCGGAGCCCCACCGGCAA